>SJYW01020667.1:201670-216736 GCA_006410735.1 Raphicerus campestris | reverse complement strand
GGCTCCCCCGTCCCTGGGATTCTCCAGGCAAGAACACTGGAGTGGGTTGCCATTTCCTTCTCCAATGCATGAAAGTGAAAAGTGAAAGTGAAGTCGCTCAGTCGTGTCCGACTCTTAGCAACCCCATGGACAGCAGCCTACCAGACTCCTCCGTCCAAGGGATTTTCCAGGCAAGAGTACTGGAGTGGGTTACCATTGCCTTCTCCAAAGAAGTGCCTAGTAAGTGCTAAATAGATGATTACTAAATAAGATTATAAACTTGGGGCATTTTTTTTTCCAAGTCTAGGATCTAGTCCAGGTGATTCTAATTACAGTCAGAGATGAAAATCACTGCTCTATAATGAAAAGAGAGCAAGAGATAGATAAGCACCTGCCTTGAGAGTATGGGGTTAATTTCATTTCAAGGAAGCAGACTTCCCTCCCCTGAGGAGCTTAGCTTGGAAACTAGAGAGAGCTAACAAAAGCCTTAGCATCTTGGAAATGAATTTGTTTTCAAAAAACCTCAAGAAGTAGTTCATGCTGACCTTTCTTGTGGTAGGGATGGGGCTAAAGGAAAGAAGTAAAAGGAAGAAGTTGGTTTTATCCCTATTGATTGTAACTTTTGTTTAAAAATCAATTCAGTAAAAGCCTGTCCTAATGTAAAAAAAAAATCTAATGTTATAAATAATTGATCAGAGAGGCAAATACTAACTGTGAGTAAGCCAGCCTTCAAAATGGCACCAGTGACCCTTAACTCCTGGAGTTTCTGGCCTTGTACATCCCCTCCTACATGAATATAGTTAAACTGTGTGATCAATAATATATTGCAGAAGGGACAAAGTCTAACATCCCAGCTGAAGAATGGATGGTTTTGAACTGTGGTGTTGGAGGAGACTCTTAAGAGTCCCTTGGATTACAAGCAGATCCACCTAGTCCATCCTAAAGGAAAGCAGTTCTGAATATTCATTGGAAGGACTGATGCTGAAGCTGAAACTCCAATAGTTTGGACACCTCATTTGAAGAGCTGACTCATATTAAAAGACCCTGATGCTTGGAAAAATTGAAGGTGGGTAGAGAAGGGGACAACAGAGGATGAGATGGTTGGATGGCATTACCGACTTGATTGACATGAGTTTGAGTAAGCTCTGGGAGTTGGTGGTGGAGAGGGAAGCCTGGGATGTTGCAGTCCACGGGGTTGCAAACAGACATGACTGCGCATCTGAACTGAACAACAAATATCTAATGAACACAATACAGTACTCGGATCAGCATATTTTAAGTAATTTTTACTGAAATCAGTTATAAGACTAGTTAGTAGATGATTACAGGGTGAGATTAATAATGGTGCTATAAACACCAAATAGTTTAGACATGTTTTAGATTAATTACCCACATAGATTACCCTCTCTGTCTACTCCAGAAATATAAAACAAGTAGTTTCAGCCTAATGAGCAGGGTGTGGGGGAACTTCCAGAGAGGCAGAAACTGCAAAATACATTTATTCTAAGTGTGAGCAGGGCTCAGGATGCCCAGTTTAGGTCATTTGAATGAACACTGATGCTTTCCTTCGAAGTAAAGATGCAAGGATGCAAGAAATCCCTAAGTATCTGAGAAATGACATATTTGGAAGGTGAAAAGCAGAGTCAGGTAAGCTTCATGTCTAGTTTCCAGTTTATTTCCTGTTGTTTGTACCCACTTCCAGCTCACCAGAGTAAGCACTTCTTTTGCCAACCCTACCCCTCCCAGTTTTAAATTTTAATTCTTTTACTTCATTATTCTGATTTCAGTTCTTTTGGAAGGGATAAGCAAGATGTCCCAAACACCTTAGTATATTCAATCTGCTGGAAAGTTCTGAGTGTACCAGATGTTTGAGAGGATAATAAAGATGGGGTCAAGACAGGTGGGGAGTAAGAGGAAAGAATAAGACAAGTGGAGGTAGGTGGAGCTGAGATACATCTGTCTACCTGGATCTTGCCCTGTTTTTTTTTTGTTTTTTTTTAAACATTTATTCTCAGTGATTTCTATTTACCCATTAAATTCCACGGGGGATGGCAGCTAAAGGTTTTAGACCTTGGAAAATAGCTTGACAGCTGATTTGTATTAACCAGCCTGTGAAATCTGTTTGATGGATAAAATCTGACTCTATCTCATAGAAGTAGAATTTTACCATATGCTTTGTGTGCTGTGCTTGCTAACGTGAAATAGACTGTCACATGTTGGAAAGCCTTTGGCTAAGGGTTGAATCTCAAAGGCTTACATGATGAAACAGATCTTGATGAACTGAAGCTTTACCATGCTGTTGTCCAAATATCAATATGGACAATTCAAGTAATGAATAATGCACTTTAATACAGAATACACTGGAAACATACAGAAAATTTTACCAATGTGTAGTCCCTGGCNACGTGAAATAGACTGTCACATGTTGGAAAGCCTTTGGCTAAGGGTTGAATCTCAAAGGCTTACATGATGAAAGAGATCTTGATGAACTGAAGCTTTACCACGCTGTTGTCCAAATATCAATATGGGCAATTCAAGTAATGAATAATGCACTTTAATACAGAATGCACTGGAAACATACAGAAAATTTTACCAATGTTCAGTCCTTGGCACGAACATAGATGAAAATCACTGTCAATTATATAGTTAATCTACACACACATTCATATGCACATTGTTTTCATGCACTCTGGATTTTCACTGAATGACTAATGAGCCAGATATGTGTTGAAGACTGAATACTGTCAACATGGTCCCTTTCTCTAGAGAGCTCAGAATTTCACATAATTGAGACTGTCACCGGTAAGATCATTCTACTTAATTAAAAATATTCTGTAAAATATATATAAAGCATGCTGGATAGTTAAATGTGGGAAATATTGTTATGCAAAGCTTTACCAAAATCCCCAGTTAAAGTCACCCTGATAAGAACAATAAAATACAAACAAAAGGTAGAGCTATTAATAGTTCTCCACTTTCTATAACATTTGGCTTTTGCAGGATTATGGTACCAAAAAAAAATTAAATGTTTCAAAATGCATTGAGTTTTTCTCTATTTAAGAAAGATGTAAACACAATAGGGAATTTATTTGCCCCTGTTGAAATTTGACTCCAAGGCAAAAAAATGAAAAATGACTTGACATAAATGGTGTATATGTTTCTGGAAGAATTGATGCTTTTGAACTGTGGTGTTGGAGAAGACTCTTGAGAGTCCCTTGGACTGCAAGGAGATTCAACCAATCCATTTTAAAGGAGATCAGCCCTGAGTGTTCTTTGGAAAGAATGATGCTGAGGCTGAAACTCCAGTACTTTGGCCACCTCATGCGAAGAGTTAACTCACTGGAAAAGACTCTGATGCTGGAAGGGACTGGGGGCAGGAGGAAAAGGGGATGACAGAGGATGAGATGGATGGATGGCATCACGGACTCGATGGACGTGAGTCTGAGTGAACTCCGGGAGTTGGTGATGGACAGGGAGGCCTGGTGTGCTGCAATTCATGGGGTCGCAGAGTTGGACACGACTGAGCGACTGAACTGAACTGAAACATAATAAGCGACTTTTTCATTCTTTTTTAATGGAGGTTCACTTCCTCTATGTTACTGAATACTCCATGGACTTTTCTTAGGTTAACCCGAGAACTGTATGCCTACACTTCTGAGTCATGAATATCTTTCTTATCATGTTATTCCCACTGAGTTTCAAGCTAATGAATTTGGCCTAGNCTTCTCCAAAGAAGTGCCTAGTAAGTGCTAAATAGATGATTACTAAATAAGATTATAAACTTGGGGCATTTTTTTTTCCAAGTCTAGGATCTAGTCCAGGTGATTCTAATTACAGTCAGAGATGAAAATCACTGCTCTATAATGAAAAGAGAGCAAGAGATAGATAAGCACCTGCCTTGAGAGTATGGGGTTAATTTCATTTCAAGGAAGCAGACTTCCCTCCCCTGAGGAGCTTAGCTTGGAAACTAGAGAGAGCTAACAAAAGCCTTAGCATCTTGGAAATGAATTTGTTTTCAAAAAACCTCAAGAAGTAGTTCATGCTGACCTTTCTTGTGGTAGGGATGGGGCTAAAGGAAAGAAGTAAAAGGAAGAAGTTGGTTTTATCCCTATTGATTGTAACTTTTGTTTAAAAATCAATTCAGTAAAAGCCTGTCCTAATGTAAAAAAAAAATCTAATGTTATAAATAATTGATCAGAGAGGCAAATACTAACTGTGAGTAAGCCAGCCTTCAAAATGGCACCAGTGACCCTTAACTCCTGGAGTTTCTGGCCTTGTACATCCCCTCCTACATGAATATAGTTAAACTGTGTGATCAATAATATATTGCAGAAGGGACAAAGTCTAACATCCCAGCTGAAAAATGGATGGTTTTGAACTGTGGTGTTGGAGGAGACTCTTAAGAGTCCCTTGGATTACAAGCAGATCCACCTAGTCCATCCTAAAGGAAAGCAGTTCTGAATATTCATTGGAAGGACTGATGCTGAAGCTGAAACTCCAATAGTTTGGACACCTCATTTGAAGAGCTGACTCATATTAAAAGACCCTGATGCTTGGAAAAATTGAAGGTGGGTAGAGAAGGGGACAACAGAGGATGAGATGGTTGGATGGCATTACCGACTTGATCGACATGAGTTTGAGTAAGCTCTGGGAGTTGGTGGTGGAGAGGGAAGCCTGGGATGTTGCAGTCCACGGGGTTGCAAACAGACATGACTGCGCATCTGAACTGAACAACAAATATCTAATGAACACAATACAGTACTCGGATCAGCATATTTTAAGTAATTTTTACTGAAATCAGTTATAAGACTAGTTAGTAGATGATTACAGGGTGAGATTAATAATGGTGCTATAAACACCAAATAGTTTAGATATGTTTTAGATTAATTACCCACATAGATTACCCTCTCTGTCTACTCCAGAAATATAAAACAAGTAGTTTCAGCCTAATGAGCAGGGTGTGGGGGAACTTCCAGAGAGGCAGAAACTGCAAAATACATTTATTCTAAGTGTGAGCAGGGCTCAGGATGCCCAGTTTAGGTCATTTGAATGAACACTGATGCTTTCCTTCGAAGTAAAGATGCAAGGATGCAAGAAATCCCTAAGTATCTGAGAAATGACATATTTGGAAGGTGAAAAGCAGAGTCAGGTAAGCTTCATGTCTAGTTTCCAGTTTATTTCCTGTTGTTTGTACCCACTTCCAGCTCACCAGAGTAAGCACTTCTTTTGCCAACCCTACCCCTCCCAGTTTTAAATTTTAATTCTTTTACTTCATTATTCTGATTTCAGTTCTTTTGGAAGGGATAAGCAAGATGTCTCAAACACCTTAGTATATTCAATCTGCTGGAAAGTTCTGAGTGTACCAGATGTTTGAGAGGATAATAAAGATGGGGTCAAGACAGGTGGGGAGTAAGAGGAAAGAATAAGACAAGTGGAGGTAGGTGGAGCTGAGATACATCTGTCTACCTGGATCTTGCCCTGTTTTTTTTTTGTTTTTTTTTAAACATTTATTCTCAGTGATTTCTATTTACCCATTAAATTCCACGGGGGATGGCAGCTAAAGGTTTTAGACCTTGGAAAATAGCTTGACAGCTGATTTGTATTAACCAGCCTGTGAAATCTGTTTGATGGATAAAATCTGACTCTATCTCATAGAAGTAGAATTTTACCATATGCTTTGTGTGCTGTGCTTGCTAACGTGAAATAGACTGTCACATGTTGGAAAGCCTTTGGCTAAGGGTTGAATCTCAAAGGCTTACATGATGAAAGAGATCTTGATGAACTGAAGCTTTACCACGCTGTTGTCCAAATATCAATATGGGCAATTCAAGTAATGAATAATGCACTTTAATACAGAATGCACTGGAAACATACAGAAAATTTTACCAATGTTCAGTCCTTGGCACGAACATAGATGAAAATCACTGTCAATTATATAGTTAATCTACACACACATTCATATGCACATTGTTTTCATGCACTCTGGATTTTCACTGAATGACTAATGAGCCAGATATGTGTTGAAGACTGAATACTTTCAACATGGTCCCTTTCTCTAGAGAGCTCAGAATTTCACATAGTTGAGACTGTCACCGGTAAGGTCATTCTACTTAATTAAAAATATTCTGTAAAATATATATAAAGCATGCTGGATAGTTAAATGTGGGAAATATTGTTATGCAAAGCTTTACCAAAATCCCCAGTTAAAGTCACCCTGATAAGAACAATAAAATACAAACAAAAGGTAGAGCTATTAATAGTTCTCCACTTTCTATAACATTTGGCTTTTGCAGGATTATGGTACCAAAAAAAAATTAAATGTTTCAAAATGCATTGAGTTTTTCTCTATTTAAGAAAGATGTAAACACAATAGGGAATTTATTTGCCCCTGTTGAAATTTGACTCCAAGGCAAAAAAATGAAAAATGACTTGACATAAATGGTGTATATGTTTCTGGAAGAATTGATGCTTTTGAACTGTGGTGTTGGAGAAGACTCTTGAGAGTCCCTTGGACTGCAAGGAGATTCAACCAATCCATTTTAAAGGAGATCAGCCCTGAGTGTTCTTTGGAAAGAATGATGCTGAGGCTGAAACTCCAGTACTTTGGCCACCTCATGCGAAGAGTTAACTCACTGGAAAAGACTCTGATGCTGGAAGGGACTGGGGGCAGGAGGAAAAGGGGATGACAGAGGATGAGATGGATGGATGGCATCACGGACTCGATGGACGTGAGTCTGAGTGAACTCCGGGAGTTGGTGATGGACAGGGAGGCCTGGTGTGCTGCAATTCATGGGGTCGCAGAGTTGGACACGACTGAGCGACTGAACTGAACTGAAACATAATAAGCGACTTTTTCATTCTTTTTTAATGGAGGTTCACTTCCTCTATGTTACTGAATACTCCATGGACTTTTCTTAGGTTAACCCGAGAACTGTATGCCTACACTTCTGAGTCATGAATATCTTTCTTATCATGTTATTCCCACTGAGTTTCAAGCTAATGAATTTGGCCTAGTCCATTCCCTTGTCGCTTCATTTTCTTGAAAATTACTATTAAATTCTCTTCTTTTAAAATTTATTATTTTAAGTCTTTTATTTCTCTTTACTTAAAAGTGTTAAAAAAAATGATATTAACAAATCAGTCTGCTACTTGAACTTGTTTTTCTTTCCTAATCTGTTGTTACATTATTGATACAACCATACTAGTTCTCCATTTTATCTTTTCATTATAAGGCACATTCTTCTGAGTTACTTAAAAATCACTGTGCATTCATCAGTCAGAATAGCCATCATGAAAAAGTCTACAAATAGCAAGTGCTGGAGAGAGGTGGAGAAAAGGGAATCTTTCTACACCTTCGGGGGGATATCAATCAGTACAGCCACTACAGAAAACAGTATTGAGGTTCCTTCAAAAAATCTAAAAATAGAGTTGCCATATAATCCACCAATCNTTCATCAGTCAGAATAGCCATCATGAAAAAGTCTACAAATAGCAAGTACTGCAGAGAGGTGGAGAAAAGGGAATCTTTCTACACCTTCGGGGGGATGTCAATTGGTACAGCCACTACGGAAAACAGTATTGAGATTCCTTCAAAAAATCTAAAAATAGAGTTGCCATATAATCCACCAATCCCACTCCTGGGCATATATCCAGAAAAGACAAAAACTTTAATTTGAAAAGATACACACACTCCAGTGTTCATAGCAGCATTATATAATTCAATAGCCAAGATATGGAAGCAACCTAAATGCTCATCAACAAACAAATGGATATAGATATCATATACCTAAGAAATTATCATATTAAGTGAGTAAGTCAAAGACAAATATCATACAAAATCACTTACATGCAGAATTAAAAAAAAGATACAAATAAACATATTTAAAAGATAGAAATAGACTCACAGACATAGAAAGCAAACCTATGGTTACCAAAGGGAAAACCGAATAGGCTGGGATTAGCAGATACACAGTACTATATATAAAACAGATAAATAAAAGGATCTATATTATATAGCACAAGAGCTATATTCAATAACTAGTAATAACTTATAATGGAAAAGAATCTGATACACACACATATATATATTCAAACTGAATCACGCTGCTGTATACCTGAAACTAATACAACACTGTAAATCAACTATAATTAAAAATATTATTGTGTGTTCAGGTCATCAATGGAAGAAGGTGCTATGTTGATTATGCATTTTCTGGATAAGTTCTTAAACTTTAGCATGCATCAGAATCACTTGGAGATTTATTTAAAACAAAACACATACACACACAAAGAAAAACATTGCTGGGCTTCAATCTGAAACAACAGGTGTGGGACAGATCCAAGAATTTTCATTTCTAACATTTTTCTCAGATGACACTGATACTTGCTGGTCTGGGACCCACACTTTGAGAACTACTGGCCGAGGGAATCAGGAAAACTTAAAACGTAATAGCAAATACATTTTTTTTCTTTTTTTTTTAATTTTGGGGAGTGTGGGACAAATGTAATGTAATGTAATATACTATAGTATGATAGACTCTCCCAAATAAACTGCCACATCTAAGTTAATACATCCATCCAGAAATATTTCAGTTCGTGGTGAGACTCATGTGAACCATAATTTGAATGAATAGAACTGATCTTTCTGCAATAATGAGCACTGAGAATTGGTAACTATATGTTTTTGTTTTCATTTGTTGTCTAGTAATCTAGGCTTGAAATTCTGTGTGAAGATATGTCAAAACAAATTAGTGGGTTGTTGTAGCAAACCACATGGGGACTGATAAAAAGAGTGTGATTGAAGATGTATTTCATAATTTGTCAGGGAAGCAAAGCTGTACTTCATTGTAATCCTAACTTCTCTTACAACACACAAAGGCATGAGCAACACACACACAAAGAGACACAGTTTGTGTGGGTAAATGAAAGAGATTTAGGATTTTTTCCACATGTGTGAGTACTAAACCTTTCTAGAACTGTGGGGGAAATAATTATTGGGACTACATACTTAGATGGAAAAAATGAAAACAGTCACAGACTATATTTTCTTGGGCTCAAAAATCATTGCAGATGGTGACTGCAGCCATGAAATTTAAAGGTCCTTAGAAGAGAAGCTAGGTCCTTGGAAGAAAAGCTATGACCAACCTAGATAGCATATTAAAAAGCAGAGACATTACTTTGTTGACAAAAATCCACATAGTCAAAGCTATGGTGTTTCCAGTAGTCCAGTGTGGATTTAAGAGTTGGACCATAAAGAATGCTCAGCACCAAAGAATTGATGCTTTTAAACTGTGATGATGGAGAAGACTCTTGAGAGTCACTTGGACTGCAAGGAGATCAAACCAGTTAATCCTAAAGGAAATCAATCCTGAATATTCACTGGAAGGACTGATGTTGAAGCTTGAAGCTCCAATACTCTAGCCACCTGATGCAAAGAGCCAAGTCATTGGAAAAGACCCTGGTGCTGAGAAAGACTGGAGGCAGAAAGAGAAGGGGACAACAGAGGACGAGATGGTTGGATAGCATAACCGACTCAGTGGACATGACTTTAAGCAAGCTCTGGGAGAGGGTGAAGGACCGGTAGGCCTGGCATGCTGCAGTCCATGGGGTCGCAATGAGTCAGACACGACTACATGACTGAACAACAACAATATACTTAGAAAATATTTCTCCTTTATATGNAACTCCAATACTCTAGCCACCTGATGCAAAGAGCCAAGTCATTGGAAAAGACCCTGGTGCTGAGAAAGATTGGAGGCAGAAAGAGAAGGGGACAACAGAGGACGAGATGGCTGGATACCATAACTGACTCAGTGGACATGACTTTAAGTAAGCTCTGGGAGAGGATGAAGGACCGGGAGGCCTGGCATGCTGCAGTCCTTGGGGTCGCAATGAGTCAGACACGACTACATGACTGAACAACAACAATATACTTAGAAAATATTTCTCCTTTATATGAGTGATTATATCAGGTTGTATGATTGTGCTGAATTGTGACTGGAAATTAGAGTTTGGGAATGGAACCTATATCTTTGCTTTTGTCTGTTTATGGCCATAGGCTTATATTCCTGCCTGCATTCATTGATTCATAACATTTTTATTAAGGGTCAGTGAATGGGAAGGAGAATAGTGAGAGTCATACAAAGACAAATAAAAGCTCAGGGCATGGTGGATGAAGTATTTGTAATATATAATACAAGGATAGATGGTAAAGTAGGAAGTATAATGGGAAAATAACTAAGGAGTACTTATCCCCAGTAATTTCAGGGAAAACTTGACAGAAGTAATGTTTGATTTGGACTTTTGAATGCATGAGTCTTTGCTGGGAATGGCAAGTAAGAACAAGCCTGAAAAGGGATAGGGGGTGGGGGGTTGGCATTATGCACATGTCCTAAAGCAGAAACATAGAAGGATTTCAGGGAAATGTTTAATAGTTGCATATAGCTAGAGCATACAGCATGTGTAGAGAGGAAAGTGTTAAGCATGAGGGCTGAAATCAGGTACAGAAAGGAGAGGAGGGAACGGGCATAAGCCATGCTGAGAAATGTGCACCTTTTCCAGCGGTCTGGGAGGCATCCACAAAGGAAGAATCATAACCATGAAAGTGGGAGCAGGGAAGATAATGTATCTGAACAAGAACAGAAGTAAGAATCTTAGAAACTTTTAAAAAAACACTCATATATAGTGCTTTTCAGAGAAGGCAATGGCACCCCACTCCAGTACTCTTGCCTGGAAAATCCCATGGACGGAGGAGCCTGGTAGGCTGCAGTCCATGGGGTCGCTAAGAGTTCGGCACTACTGAGCAACTTCACTCTCACTTTTCACTTGCATGCATTCGAGAAGGAAATGGCAACCCACTCCAGTGTTCTTGCCTGGAGAATCCCAAGGATGGGGGAGCCTGGTGGGCTGCTGATTATGGGGCCGCACAGAGTCGGACACGACTGAAGTGACTTAGCAGCAGCATAGTGCTTTTATTGTAAATTTGCTAATAGGATTCAGAGAAGAGGTCAGCTATGACATCCTAGTTTTCGCTATTCAATCCTAAAGAAAATCATTCCTGAATATTCATTGGAAGAACTGATGCTGAAACTGAAGCTCCAGTACTTTGGCTACCAGATGTGAAGAGCTGACTCAATGGAAAAGACCCTAATGCTGGGAAGGACTGAAGGCAGGAGCAGAAGGGGATGACAGGGTATGAGATGGTTGGATGGCATCACTGACTCAGTGAACATGAGTTGAGCAAGCTCCAGGAGTTGGTAATGGACAGAGAAGCCCTGCGTGCTGCAGTCCATGGGGTTGCATGACATGACTGAGCAACTGAACTGAACTGAATTTTCAGTTGAAGCAATTGTACTGTTTCAGTTCTGTTGCTTAGTTGTGTCCAACTTTTTGTGACCAGTACCATTTATAAAGCTATCTAATAACATCAGGAATGTAGAAGTATACTAAAGTAGTGTTGAACTGTAACTATTGCCAAATTATCTAATCTGAACAAAACAGTTTTCAGTACAGGAAAATAACTTATTAGTCATATGAAATATAGGATAAAATTTATTCATGTTTAAGACATTATCCATTAAAAGCTAATATTTTATCAATAAATATTGTGCTACTTCTTTGAGTCATTCAACAGTTGTCTGTTTCTGGGCAAAAGTAATAGTGAAGAGTCTCAACGGGATAAGGGAAAGCCACCTGTCATCTCTTAGTTGAGCAACATCAACATCTCTGATATTTATGGCAGTTTCTGTACCTATGAGGAGTGTTGCAACAGCAAAGGACATCGAACAGGTTGAGATCTACTATGGTAATAAAAAGAGACCTGGGAGAGCCTTTACAAAGTGCTACCAATCTTGGCTCCAATCAGAGTCTTTGAAGAATGCAGACATTGCTTTAATCTTTGTCATTCTAACACCATTAAGAAAGCTTAAGAGTAGGAAATAGGAGATGAAATCAATCAGTTTTTTTCAGGGAAATTTTTACTGACTGTGGAAATTAGTCAGAAGCTAATCTTTTCCACCAAAAGAAAATGAAGATCAAGATAAATTGACAACCAGTGATTTGTGAGAGTAAACTTGAAAATTAGAAGAAAATTGCTGATAGGAAGACAAGAAAGATGACAAGTATGAAATAATAGTTTGAGGTAGAATAGGTATGAGGTAAACCAGAAAGATGTCAAGGACAAGAATATTTGAAGGGAGGCTACAGAAATTCAGGGGCCAACAGATCAGTTCTCTCAGGAGAACCATGGCCAGTGAGGCCAGGAGAGATGTGACTACAACTTTGTGTTCTCTTTGTTCTGTTCCTACAAGGTCAAGGACAATGTTATTCAATGTACAAGGTGGCCTGGGAACTGTATTGGGCTGAAGGGCAATAAAAAATTATACTTTTTGAGTGAAGGCCCCCCAAAAGAAGAGAGTAAGACATTCTAAAGATATTCAATATGCAAATACTCAAATTCACACATCAAGAGAAGACACTACATGGAAACAGTGAGAGCAAAGTCTATAGCACTGTTGTACTTTTTAAGATGATGAGAATCAGAGAAAAATTACAAAGGCAGTCTGATAATCTTTATCCACTGGTGAGGACCAACATGATAACTAAGCAGCAGGCAAGAAAAACTGGTGATAAAAGGATGTAATGTCCAGAACTAATACCACCATCACCCCGCCCCACCGCCCAGTGTTGAAGCCTTGCTGCTACTAGTTGTGAGGTACACTAACCAGATGCCTGGGTATCACCTCAGATTTTATTGGAAATGGACAGAACCACCCACTCTGCCCTCCAAAATATCTACTTAATCAGAACTTTCATTTTAACAGGATTCTCAGGGACTAGTGTACACATTAAAGTTTGAGTAGCTCTAAACTGGGAAACTTTACTAAGGCCAGGTGAAAGATGATTGCATTTTGTATATTATACTTAATTCCATCTCTGCCTCTTAATTAAGTAAAACAGTCATTTTTAATGAATTTATTTTCAATGACTTTAATAATTAGTTTTCTATTCAAAGATTCATTTGAGAAATTGGTAAATGACTTAGACAGCCCTCTCCTATCCCACCCACTCACCCTTACATGTAGATGTAATTTCAGGATACAGTTTAAAGCCCAGCCACAAATCCCAGTTTAAGAAGTAGTGCTTAAAGAATCCCAAGCACTCTTCTACAGAATTGCTAATTAGAAACCACCTGAATGTTTGTGGACCAAATCCACCATCTGGCTTCTCTCTTGGGGACTAGCAGGGTTTCTTTTAATAAAGACTTTGAAAACACCAACATATGTTTACACACGTTAGGGCCCTGAACCGGACTGCCCTAATACAAGAATTGCCAGGCAACCAAGTTCTACCCTTACCAAGATGACAAATACAATGTCAGCTGTCAACTGGAATTCCCAATTAAAGCTTTCAGTCACTTTTAGGCATCTAGATATTTTGGTGGTATTGTAAATTATCTGCAAGTTTTGCTTTACTAAATTCTGATCCTCAAGATTGTGATAATGGCTAATATTCGAATATTTATTATACACTGGGGAAGTAGCCCCTTCTCACCCCCAAATCTATCTCTCTTTCTTCCTTTCTCCTTAAAATAACTTTATAAGGTAGGTATTTTTGTCCCTAGTGTTAAAATATAGAAACTGAGACTTACTATGATAAATTATCCAAAATTATAGATAATAAGTAAATAGAAATTAGTGGAGCCAAAATTCACATATAGATCTAACTTATTGCAATCTTAGAACTTTACCAGTCAAGCTAAAGACTATAAGAGTCTTTAGAATGACTTATTTAGAAAAAAACTGCAAAAATTTAGCAAATTATTACCATAATAATCAATTTCTGCTTATCAAACTTATAAATGATTAATGTCAAATAGGAAAACAAAATGTCTCATATAGATTGAGTAAAGTTGGGAGAAAACTCATTTCATTTTTAAATTAGATTATTTATTTTGTAGCAGCTGATGAGTTTATGAAGTAAAGCAAAAAGCAGCATCAAAACCCTTTAGTCTATAAATTTTAACTGACTCTTTTCTGTTGACCTAACTTAATCAAGGTTACTTACAACGTGAGCTCAGATGCTTTAATCATAAGGCAAACTATGTAGCTCAAATTATATAACAACATGGAATCTTTCTAGGTCAATAGCCTGAAACAGTAGTCCATAGCAAATTAATTTTATAACATTCTATAAGGCAAATGGGGAGAGTAAGACGTTACCATGTAGAGAGAGCCTGCCAGAAGAATGTTTTTCAGTACATGCCCTCTACTCTGTGAGGTAGTCCTAGTCTTCATTTTCTCCAACAATATTTATGTCACATTTTTTAAAAAAAGGCACAATAAGAAGCTATCTATAGATAGAAATGCTGAAAGGGAAGGAGGGAAAGATAGGGAACAGATAAGCGTAGATTTGTAAACAGAGCTCTTCCCTGGTGGCTCAGAGGTTAAAGCATCTGCCTGCAATGCAGGAGACCTGGGTTCAATCCCTGGGTCGGGAAGATCCCCTGGAGAAGGAAATGGCAACCCACTCCAGTATTCTTGACTGGAAAATCCCATGGAGAGAGGAGCCTGGTGGGATACAGTCCACGGCGTCGCAGAGTCAGACACAACTGAGCAACTTCACTCTCATTGTCACTTTCGCCAGAAGTTCTAAACATTAAATGACCCCTAAAGAAGACTGTTTTGAGATTTTTACAAATTTTTATTTCTTATTATAATAATAATGGTATCCTCCTATTAGCATACTACTTTCCAGTTGGCAAAGAACATTTAAAATATGATATAAACCTCACCCTATCCTAGGAACTCATATTACCTCTTTTAGAAAGGAAAATTCACGTTTGGAGAGGTTATACATTAATTGCCAAAGCTGTTGTAGCTCTTGAGTGAGAAAACTTTTGGAACCTAGGTTTTCCAGGCTCAGATCTCTCTCCAATCAATACTACAAATGTTAAATTTGAACCAAAGTATTCAGCCTTGTCTCCAAGGTTCTTTCTATAGGGTTGTCTTATCTGTAATTCAAGTAAGCTAACACAGACTGAGTTTCCACTAAGGTTCAGTGAATACAAAGATAACAAATACAGTCTTT
>SJYW01020667.1:184470-195319 GCA_006410735.1 Raphicerus campestris | reverse complement strand
CTAGTCAAGGCTATGGTTTTTCCTGTGGTCATGTATGGATGTGAGAGTTGGACTGTGAAGAAGGCTGAGCACCAAAGAATTGATGCTTTTGAACTGTGGTGTTAGAGAAGACTCTTGAGAGTCCCTTGGACTGCAAGGAGATCCAGCCAGTCCATTCTGAAGGAGATCAGCCCTGGATGTTATTTAGAAGGAATGATGCTAAAGCTAAAACTCGAATACTTTGACCACCTCACGCGAAGAGTTGATTCATTGGAAAAGACCCTAATGCTGGGAGGGACTGGGGGCAGGAGGAGAATGGGACAACAGAGGATGAGATGGCTGGATGGCATCATCGACTAGATGGACATGAGTCTGAGTGAACTCTGGGAGTTGGTGATGGACAGGGAGGCCTGGTGTGCTGCGATTCATGGGGTTGCAAAGAGTCGGACACGACTGAGCGACTGAACTGAACTGAACTGATTAACCTCTAGTCAATAAACATTCAAAGTTACGGTGCTTTATGTGTAGCATTCCTAATTTCATTGTTGTTTCAAGTAAACATTGAATTTTTGAGATTTACTTTCCTAACATAAATATTTTACTTTGCTGACTAAAATTACTTTTTTTTTTTTTAAGCAAAGGTAACATAAAATAAAATGTCCAGTAGTTGCACTAATGTTGTTATGTAAACAAAGATAGAGGCCCTGCCCAAACAAAACATGCCCTGGTGGCAGAGCCACTGTGGAACAGTTCCAAAGAGTCAAGTTCCTATGCAGCGTGGGCTGGACTCCCCCCGCCCCGCCCGCTGCCCAGCCTCTGATTCAGTGTCAACTTTTCATTTTGTAGGGAGGACAATGAAACACAAAGGTGTTGCCATCTTAGAACATACCCAACATCACACAGAAAAGGATCACAAAGGGAAGTTTCCCCTACCCACTCCCTGGTGGCTCAGAGGTTAAAGTGTCTGCCTCCGATGCAGGAGACCTGGGTTCGATCCCTGGGTTGGGAAGATCCCCTGGAGAAGGAAACGGCAACCCACTCCAGTATTCTTGCCTGGAGAATCCCATGGACCGAGGAGCCTGGTAGGCTACAGTCCACAGGGTCACAAAGAGTCGGACACAACTGAGCAACTTCACACTCACACACACACACTACTCCACTGAGCTGGGATTACCTGATAAAGTCTTCACTGCCTTTAGAGATAAATGCCTTCATTGCCTCATAGATAAGGCATAGATATTAAGTAGGTTCTATTTACTAGACATCATTCTAGGCAATATAGATACGTTGATAAAAATCACAGACAAAAAAAATATACATGGTGGTATAGAAGACAGATAAGAAGTAAGCCTAAGTCACTAAATAAATAGGATAGTAATTAGTTGCTAGGCAGAGGGTTAAAATAAGGCTATTCATGGAGGTGACTTTAGATTCTGAGCAAGTGCCATTAAATTGAGCCCCACAGGGCTGCTGGAGAAGAGTGTTGGGAAGAGAAATCCAGGCATTAGACCAGCTGGCAAAAAAAAGCCTGAAGGTAGGAATGAGCTTTAAGTGTGTGAGGAAAGTAAAGGAATCCATGATAATTCTTTGTGTTTAAGTAACTGGATGAATGGTGGGGCCAGTAGTTGTAATCAGGAAGCAAGGGAAAGAACCAGGGGAGATTAAGAATTCTACGTTGACGTGCTGCAGTCCATGGGGTTGCAAAGAGTCCAACATGACTGAGCAACTGAACTGAACTGAACTGACCAGGCAATCAGGAGGGCGGTGACATGTCAGGGATAGGGCTAGAGGAGTAAATGCTATCTGAAGAAACTTACCGGTCTAGTGGACTGGTGGTTACTGTCTGATTTAAGATGCTTAAGATGCATTTTGGGTCCCAAAGAGACAATCAAAACAGAGTGGTATAGAAGGATGTGCCTGAGAGGAGGCAGCGGTAAAGAAAGCAGGATTGATTAATACAATAGAGAAGGAATGCTTCACTACAGAAAAAGGAGTTTGCATCCCTGAGCAAGTTGTGGTGTAAGTTTAAGGATAAACCCTAACTTAATTAGGTTTTACCAGAAAACCAGGTATTAAAATCTATTGTGTACCTTCTTTTTTGAATAAGGAAAAGTACAATATGTTTCCTCTGTGTGGCCTAGTAGCAAGCTTCCATTTTGGTAACACTAAAAGACAAACAACAACAACAACAGTGGCACAGTGAGCACCACCCCCGCCCGTCTATCTGCCATGCTGATGTCTGTTCATAGCTGCCCATGTGAACAGGACACGTCCCTCCTGAAATCCTCTATGGGCTCTTGTTTCTGTTAGCAGAGAGTTAAAACTCCTCACTGTGGCCCATAAGGCACATGCTGGTCCCTGCCAATTCCTCCAGCCTTGTTTTCTTGCTACTTCTTGCTCACAGAATCAATCAGCTAAATTCTCTTCTCAAATATACCTTGTGTTCACTCTGCTTGCTAAGGCACTGTCCTCGACCAGAAAGGGACAGAGATGGTTCCTGCTCATCTCTTCCCAAAGTGAACTCCTACTTACAACTCCAGTTTTTTGTCAAGATAACACTTCCTCAGAGGAGGTTCCTCTAGAAAACCTGCCTTACCCCTTGTCCCAAGTCTGAATTCAGAGTTTCACCTCTAGATAGCCCATCATTTTTCAGTTCAGTTCAGTTGCTCAGTCACGTACAACTCTTTGCAATCCAATGGACTGCAGCACACCAGGCTTCCCTGTCCATTACAAACTCCCAGTTTACTCAAACTCATGTCCATAGAGTCGGTGATGCCATCCAGCCATCTCATCCTCTGTCCTCCCCTTTTCCTCCTGCCTTCAGTCTTTCCTGACATCAGGTCTTTTCAAATAAGTCGGTTCTTCACATGAGGTAGCCAAAGCACTGGAGTTTCAGCTTCAGTATCAGTCCTTCCAATGAATAATCAGGACTGATTTCCTTTAGGATGGACTGGTTGGAGCTCCTTGCAGTCCAAGGGACTCTCAAGAGTCTTCTCCAACACCTGACTATCCCACATGGTGACCGTTTGCATATTTGTAGCTGTCCTCCATAATATTGTTGAGGGCAGGGACCATGGCCAGCTTGTTCACTGTTGTATCTTCCATACTGAGTGCGGTCTGGGTATTTAGCATCTAGGGCCTTAATATACATTGAATACGTGCAAAGAAAACTTTCTACAAGATTCTAAGTTCCTAGAGAGCAGGAACCCTAGGCTGGTTAAACATTCTATCTTCACCTCTAAACACAATGTTGGGTGCTCAAAGAACCTTACAGTTTTTCAGCTGAGAGCTGTAACTTCCTCGCTTTACATTCTGTGATTTGTGTATATTGAAAGTGGAATTTCTGGTGAAGTGTTCTGCCATTGTCCTTGTACCAGCTTTGGCCAGATTTTAACCTGCACATTCTAAGATACCATTTCTAAGTCTATGAAGACAAATATCTGAACAAATATCACTCATCCACCCTCTTGATGTAATCTAATTTATGCCATAAAATATTCCTCATCTAAACCTTAATCTACCAATTCTCACTATTATCCTGCAACTTAAACCATTTGATTAAAAATATATGTATCTCTTCAGTAATTTTAAATACTTTGTGATCATTATCTTTCTACAATGTGGAAATAAGTTTTAGAACTAAACTGATCACAACAGTCAATGTTTTGATGCATCAATTCTTCACATTTAAAACCAAGAACACAAAATCAGAATTTAACTAAAACGCATATTCTAATAAGTTTAAATATTTGTAATTACCTTCTAGTGCATATTTCATATCTTGAGCAAAAAGGGTCCACATAATTTCAGCACTTATTTTTCCCATGTTCAGCTCTTGAGGAAACCTAAAACCAAACACATATATTAGTAGATCAAAAAGAAAAAACATGTGACTGAGAAAAGAATACACTTTATATTGCATATATATCACAATCATTATTATATAGTTTATAAATACTTTTACTTATCAGATTTCTCTTTATCAATTTCAATGGTATGGAAAAAAGCTACACATGAGTGTGGTTTTTATCACAATAGCCATTTTTCTTGAAGCAAACTTGAATGCTTCCATTCTGTGCTGCGCTTAGTCATTCAGTTGTATCTGAATCTTTGTGACCACATGGAGTCTAGCTTCCATCTTATATTTGCTTAAAGTAAATTATTTCATCAAGATTCCTCACTCCTCTAGTGAAATGGTCCATGGTAGACCGCATTAGTCAGGATTTCAGAATTACCAGGCAGGCTGTGTTTTTTAGATCAAACAAGCTTAAGGCAAAGACAATATTCCTACTGCTGCTGAATATGAATTCTGTTTGTATGTATTTTCAATCTCATGATAAGGCTCAAAGTAATGTAAGCCTAGTGGAAATAATTTCATTCATCATAAACACTCAGTGCTTGCTAGTACATAAGAAAGTATGTTCTGTTCTGACAAATATATATATAATAAATTGTATGCATTTTATAAAATGCATATATATCTATATACATATAAACAAACTATAATACATAATATATATATACACACACATATATAATATGTATACATATATAATACATAATATTAATATATAATACATATATAATCCATGATAATGTGTGTATATGTATATAAAGATGTGTGTATGTGTGTATATACACACACACACACACACATATATACCCACACACATACATATATATGTAAAGTAACAAAAGCAGCTCTCACATTCATTTATATCTTTGAGTCCAAATCAAAAAAAGAAAAAAAAAATGATCTTGAATGGGATATAAAGAGTACTTAAAGAAACATGGTCTCAGGATAACCTCAACAAAGAAAAGACCATAGTTCCTACATACTACTTCACCAAAGCAAAGTGTGTTTTATCAAATGTTCTTTCCAACTTCCATCTATCAATTTAATAATTTCAACTGATACTTTAAAACTTAAATGTGGATGCATATTTATTGAGTACTTAGAACACTTACTATGATCAAAAAATGAATAACCTACATATACACAAAATTAGTTTCAACAATAAATTCTACTCTATTAATATAAAAATAACCTTAAACAAGTTAATTTATTTCAAAAGGTTTCATTTGTGAATAGCTATAGACATTCCACAATTTGTAGTATGTTAATTTTTATGTAATGTATACATAGCAGCAAAACTATAAATGTACTATTAGAGTGATTAAGCTCATAAAATGAGAACATTTATTACGTTAATTTTTTGAATCCAGAAAAAAGAATGTATTAATTAAATGTATGGTGGTCTGATACAAAAAACAAAGACACTGTACCAAAAAAGTAAACTAAACCACATTCTCTCTCATAAAATTGATGTGGAAATCCTCAGAAACAAGTGACAAATTCAATCTTGCAATATATACATGGATAATGCATCATGACCGAGAAACTTATCCTAGAAGTGCAACATGGGTTCAACACTGAAAAATGAATCAATGTAATGTATCATATTAACAGACTAAAGAGAAAAACTTTTATCATCTCAATAGGTGAGTAAAACATATTTGGCAAACTTCAACATTTGTTCATGCTTAAAAACCAAACAAAAACAACCAGAACTATGAAAACTAGGAATTAAAGGAAATTTCCTTAACCTTATAAAGAGAATCTGCAAAAAACCTACAGCTAACATCTTATTAATAAAAGGATCAAGGCAATGGTTTTTACTCTCACTCTTCCTACTAAACATTGTACTGGAGCTTCTAAAGATTGCACACCGTCAAGAAAAAGAACAATAAAAGAGGTATGCAGATAGCAAAGGAAGAAACACTTTATTTGGAGGAAAACAATAAACTAAATCCTCAAAATACTACAAAATAGTTACTAAATAAGTTCAGCAAGGTTACAGAATACAAATTCAGATACAAAAATCACTGTATTTCTATATTCTACCAATGCACTATTGAAAATTGAAGTTAAAATAAGAGTATCATTTACAATAGCACCAAAATATATTGAATACTTAGGTATAAATCTAAGGATATATATGTACAATATTTATATAAAGCAAACTGCAAAGTACTGAAGAGAAACATCAAATAAGACCTAAATAAATGGAGAAATATACTGTATTCATGAATTGATATACTTAATGTCATTAGAATATTAATTCTCCCAAGCTGGTTTACAGATTCAATGCAATCTCATGCAAAATTCTAGCAGACTTTTTCCCATGGAAATTGACAAGTTCATTCTAAAATTTACATGGTAAAGCAAAAGAAATAGAAGAGCAAAAATGGTGTTTATTAAAATAGCTGAAGGTTTTACATCACCTATCTTCATATCTTACAATGAAACTATAGTAATTAAGATACTATGTCTTCAAGGTCAATTAATTTTCAATAAAATGCTATATTAATTCAATGGAGAAAAGGTAGTCTTTGCAATATGTCTGCTAGAGTAATTAAATATCCCTATGCAAAAATAAAATAAGTAAACCTCGACCCAAACTTCACGCAACATACAAGAAAAAATAAAAGACTCAAAATGAATCACAGACCTAAATATAAAACCTAAACTAAAGATTTTCTAAAAGAAAACACAGAAAATCTTCTAATCTAAGATCAGGCAATGGTTACTTAGATCTGTCACAAAAAGTGCAAACCATAAAATACTGATATATTGGACTTTATGAAAATTAGAATCTGCTTTTCTAAAGATACTGTTGACAAAATAAAAAGAAAGGCAATTGACCTGCAGAACACATATCTGATAAAGGACGTATCTGGAATATACAAAGTACTTTCAAATCCCAATAATAAGGAAAAAAATTACCCAACGAAAAATGGGCAAGTGATCTGAATGAGATGTGTATAAGAGACAGATCTGAATCTTTGTGACCACATGGAGTCTAGCTTCCATCTTATATTTGCTTAAAGTAAATTATTTCATCAAGATTCCTCACTCCTCTAGTGAAATGGTCCATGGTAGACCGCATTAGTCAGGATTTCAGAATTACCAGGCAGGCTGTGTTTTTTAGATCAAACAAGCTTAAGGCAAAGACAATATTCCTACTGCTGCTGAATATGAATTCTGTTTGTATGTATTTTCAATCTCATGATAAGGCTCAAAGTAATGTAAGCCTAGTGGAAATAATTTCATTCATCATAAACACTCAGTGCTTGCTAGTACATAAGAAAGTATGTTCTGTTCTGACAAATATATATATAATAAATTGTATGCATTTTATAAAATGCATATATATCTATATACATATAAACAAACTATAATACATAATATATATATACACACACATATATAATATGTATACATATATAATACATAATATTAATATATAATACATATATAATCCATGATAATGTGTGTATATGTATATAAAGATGTGTGTATGTGTGTATATACACACACACACACACACATATATACCCACACACATACATATATATGTAAAGTAACAAAAGCAGCTCTCACATTCATTTATATCTTTGAGTCCAAATCAAAAAAAGAAAAAAAAAATGATCTTGAATGGGATATAAAGAGTACTTAAAGAAACATGGTCTCAGGATAACCTCAACAAAGAAAAGACCATAGTTCCTACATACTACTTCACCAAAGCAAAGTGTGTTTTATCAAATGTTCTTTCCAACTTCCATCTATCAATTTAATAATTTCAACTGATACTTTAAAACTTAAATGTGGATGCATATTTATTGAGTACTTAGAACACTTACTATGATCAAAAAATGAATAACCTACATATACACAAAATTAGTTTCAACAATAAATTCTACTCTATTAATATAAAAATAACCTTAAACAAGTTAATTTATTTCAAAAGGTTTCATTTGTGAATAGCTATAGACATTCCACAATTTGTAGTATGTTAATTTTTATGTAATGTATACATAGCAGCAAAACTATAAATGTACTATTAGAGTGATTAAGCTCATAAAATGAGAACATTTATTACGTTAATTTTTTGAATCCAGAAAAAAGAATGTATTAATTAAATGTATGGTGGTCTGATACAAAAAACAAAGACACTGTACCAAAAAAGTAAACTAAACCACATTCTCTCTCATAAAATTGATGTGGAAATCCTCAGAAACAAGTGACAAATTCAATCTTGCAATATATACATGGATAATGCATCATGACCGAGAAACTTATCCTAGAAGTGCAACATGGGTTCAACACTGAAAAATGAATCAATGTAATGTATCATATTAACAGACTAAAGAGAAAAACTTTTATCATCTCAATAGGTGAGTAAAACATATTTGGCAAACTTCAACATTTGTTCATGCTTAAAAACCAAACAAAAACAACAAGAACTATGAAAACTAGGAATTAAAGGAAATTTCCTTAACCTTATAAAGAGAATCTGCAAAAAACCTACAGCTAACATCTTATTAATAAAAGGATCAAGGCAATGGTTTTTACTCTCACTCTTCCTACTAAACATTGTACTGGAGCTTCTAAAGATTGCACACCGTCAAGAAAAAGAACAATAAAAGAGGTATGCAGATAGCAAAGGAAGAAACACTCTATTTGGAGGAAAACAATAAACTAAATCCTCAAAATACTACAAAATAGTTACTAAATAAGTTCAGCAAGGTTACAGAATACAAATTCAGATACAAAAATCACTGTATTTCTATATTCTACCAATGCACTATTGAAAATTGAAGTTAAAATAAGAGTATCATTTACAATAGCACCAAAATATATTGAATACTTAGGTATAAATCTAAGGATATATATGTACAATATTTATATAAAGCAAACTGCAAAGTACTGNAAATATTCAATTTTTTTTCATACTTACAAGTATGAAAAAAAGAGAGACAAGAGAGACAAACATAACTTTGACTGTACTCATTTTACACTTAGGGGTATTAGGTATCAAGAAACATGTTCTAAAACATGAAATAAATCAATGACAGAATCAGATATAGAGCTTATGCTTCTCGACCATATTTTTTTCATTCTTTTTCTTATGACAATAATAGAAATTCCCAAACATTTATGATGTCCTTACAGCTAACTCTTTTGTTTTGTTTAAAAGTATTGACTTTGCTTTAAAATATTTACAGTTCAAATGATTAGCTTTAAATTTTCTGCAACAGCCTAAATTTAAATCTCAAAATTTACTTGCCAAGCTCTGCTTCCATGCAGAAGATAATTTTGGGGGTTTGAGATATCATTAGAAATTTTGCTTATTGTGTATTATGACAGGGCAGCTTCAAACATGGTTTTCTTACTATTACCAATGGAAATAATATATACGCTTGTGCTAAAAAAAATTACTCAAGGATCCTTTATTTACTTAATAATTACACAGGTTCTTTCAAAGTCTATATTTTAAAATTACTTTACTAACCCTCTACGGTATTTTTGGTGCATTTGGAAACACTTCTCTGGCTCTGTCTCAAAGAAATCCTAGTTAAAAAAAATACTTCATGAGTCAACCCTGCCTGAATCCAGATAGCAAACTTGGTCATCAACCTCTGGCACAACTCACAGCATCTTTCTATTCTCCTGTGGAAGTAGCTGTAGAATTTATCCTTGCCCTGCTCCTACCATCTTATCCCCAATTCAAGTCACACTTGACTCAAAAGCTGAAGTAATCTGTTAGTATGTCTGTTATTTACCTCCATTTCTTACTCTTCAAATTCATACTACCACCTAATTTACCTTTGATGAACATAGGCTGTAATATTTCAAATCACTACTTTAAAACCATCAATTGCTTGTCACACATTCAGTAGCACAGAGAAATTTCAGCCCATTAAGGTGACTTGCCTGGCCAATGGCAACCTGACCCCCACTATAACTTCTGTCTCTACTCTCCAATGCCTTCCATGCTCTTGCCACCTAGACTACTTATAATTTCTAAACATATTTAATGTCCCATGTCTTCTGATCATTTTCTCCTAGCTGTTCTCTCTTCCTCAATTTCCATCTGATCATAAATTCTCTCTCTGTTCTTTGAAAGCACAGTTCAGTATCTCTTCCAGCTAAAGTCTTTTGTTGTATTTGTTGCTGTTTTGTCACTAAAACATGATCGACTCCTTGGCAACCCCATGGACTGTAGCCCACCAGGCTCTTTCTGTCCATGGGATTTCCCAGGCAAGAATACTGAAGTGGGTTGCCATTTCCTTCTCCAGGGGTTCTTCCAGACCCAGGGATTATACCCCTGTCTCCTGAACTGGCAGGTAGATTCTTGGATTCTTTACTATTGAGTCACCAGGGAAGCCCCAAGGCAGAATTAGCAATGATTAAGTGTGAAGGACAAGGGCAAAGACAAGTTTACAGTGACTATAAACTGAATTGTAGCTCACAACATGAAGTTAGTGATAGTGTCGGTGCCTTTGTACTATGTAAAACTGTAAATTCTATCATTTTACTGTTGCCACAAGATTTAACTTATCTAATTTTATTGACATTTGCTTTATAGTTCAGTTCAGTTCACTCGCTCAGTCGTGTCCGACTCTGCGACCCCATGAATTGCAGCACGCCAGGCCTCCCTGTCCATCACCATCTCTCGGAGTTCACTCAGACTCACGTCCATCGAGTCCGTGATGCCATCCAGCCATCTCATCCTCGGTCGTCCCCTTCTCCTCTTGCCCCCAATCCCTCCCAGCATCAGAGTTTTTTCCAATCAGTCAACTCTTCGCATGAGGTGGACAAAGTACTGGAGTTTCAGCTTCAGCATCATTCCTTCCAAAGAAATCCCAGGGCTGATCTCCTTCCGAATGGACTCGTTGGATCTCCTTGCAGTCCAAAGGACTCTCAAGAGTCTTCTCCAGCACCACACTTCAAAAGCATCAATTCTTCGGCGCTCAGCCTTCTTCACAGTCCAACTCTCACATCCATACATGACCACAGGAAAAA
>SJYW01020667.1:114875-180297 GCA_006410735.1 Raphicerus campestris | reverse complement strand
TGATCTACACAGTCAAAGGCTTTGGCATAGTCAATAAAGCAGAAATAGATGTTTTTCTGAAACTCTCTTGCTTTTTCCATGATCCAGCGGATGTTGGCAATTTGATCTCTGGTTCCTCTGCCTTTTCTAAAAGGCAGCTTGAACATCAGGAAGTTCACGGTTCACGTATTGCTGAAGCCTGGCTTGGAGAATTTTGAGCATTACTTTACTAGTGTGTGAGATGAGTGCAATTGTGCGGTAGTTTGAACATTCTTTTGCATTGCCTTTACAGTTCAGTAGTGATGGAAATAACATGATTTTTTTCTTCTTCTCCTTAAGCAGTTTTGGCTGGCATTAGAAAACAATTCTCCATCTAGCATCTCTTCACTAACAAATAATATTAATTGTGTTTACACAGCCTTCTTACTGTATTTGTACATTTATATACACAGATACTTTTATATATTTATTTATCTATTTATTTGTAAGTTTGTAAATTTCCTCTCCAATTTAAACAGTTCTACAAGCCAGGATGTAACCTGGTAAGAATATCTGCAAAGCTAATAGTTTCCAAAACAACTTCTTTATTCTTACCTACTCAGTGAAAAAGGAGAAAAATTCACAACTATATACAACCAATAAAAGAAGCAAATCAGAACTCAGAGTAAGAGGAGAGACATAGAATATTTCTTACAAGAGATTTTTATCAATTTATGAGTAACCACTGGTAGGATTTTATGTTTCTAATTTGTAAGGGGCCACAAAATCATATTTCCATAATTGTATTTTTGCACTGTGTTCAAATTTCCTTTATAGACATACAAATATACAATCCCACTATGGCATCAAATTGTATCTGCTATATCTATGCTGTCTTCTCTGTATCAAATGAAATGGAAGAGTTGTTTTCTTCTAACACACTCCACAGTGGAAGGTTTCTGCCTTTTCTTTGAGCTGGCTAAGAAGTCTTTACATTTGCATATTTGCTAGAGGCTTATTTTTTGTAATTTAACACAGTACTGGCTATTTCCTGTGCACAGTTCACAGAAGTATAATGTAGTGGTTAAGCCTCAATGCAATTCAAAAGACAGACGCTTGATTTCTTCTGTTACTTAACTAATTTACCCATTGGAGCACTGAGTAATCTCTTTAAAACTCAATTTCCTCATCTGTCAAATGGGGGTGATAATAACTGCAATTTGGGACTCTAGGGCTGTTATGAGGATTAAATGAAACTTTACATGTAAATACTTTGTACAGCCACTGGCCCACAGTGAGCACTTAATAAATGTTTACTGCTAATTATAATGAAAATTTTACCACAAATGAGACATGCAAGAAAATATTATTTAGATTTATTGATATCTAATGTGAAAAAAGTTATCAAATGAATGCAAGTTTACATTTGTGTTTGCTAGTTATTAGTTTCCAGAAAAAAGTTGCTAACAAAATTAATAGTAATAAACTTGACTGAAGAGGGAAATTATTATATACTCAATAGGAGTTAACTGGTTTCCCAAACTTCAGCAGTCTCTAGCTGCCATTGCTGCTGCTAAGTCGCTTCAGTCGTGTCTGACTCTGTGCAACCCCATACATGGCAGCCCACCAGGCTCCCCTGTCCCTGGGATTCTCCAGGCAAGAACACTGGAGTGGGTTGCCACTTCCTTCTCTAATTATAAATAAATTGCAAACTATGATACAAGCTTGAGTGAAAGAGGTTTTACCTTTCCATGACCACTTCCTGGGCTTCTCAGGTGGCACTAGTGGTAAGGAATCTACCTCCCAATGCAGGGGACATAAGAGACAGTTCAATCCCTGGGTCAGGAAGATGCCCTCGAGGAGGGCATGGTAACTGGCTCCAGTATTCTTGCCTGGAGAATCCCATAGACAGAGGAGACTGATGGTCTCCAGTCCATAAGGTCATAAAGNGAAGGAGACATAAGAGACAGTTCAATCCCTGGGTCAGGAAGATGTCCTCGAGGAGGGCATGGTAACTGGCTCCAGTATTCTTGCCTGGAGAATCCTATAGACAGAGGAGACTGATGGTCTCCAGTCCATAAGGTCATAAAGAGTTAGACACAACTAAAGTGACTTGGCAGGCATGCATGCCATGACCATTTCCTAACCTCTTAGGAATTATAATATATACTTAAAAATTAAAACTAGTACTTGTATAATATAGTATATTAAATATTCATATTTTATTATTTATATTTTAAAAATAAAATTGGTACAAATTGAACTTTAGAATGTATAACTCCACTTCTTCATTTTCCATGCAATCATGACTTCACTTAGTCTATCATTTATAAAAAGAGGTTTAATGAAATAATTGATCCATTTCAGCATTATTTGAATGTCTCCCATTTTTAATTTGCAGCAATTAATACAAAGCATAAATGTTTTAAACCTTGAATCCTATGAGACACAACAATTTAACAATTCAACTTATTATCTTGCAAATCTCTTAGTGAAATAAGGAAAACACAGTCTTCCACTGTCAGATCTGATAATACTGATTCATTAGTCACAACAGATAAAAATTAGAATTCACTATATGTGAAGCATTATTTTGATATGCAAAGTTTGCCTTTGAAGAAAAAAATATATTATTTGTTTCATGTGAGTAAGCAACGGTTCTGCTGTCCTGTCTGCAACTGAAACTTCACTGTCACAGCCAGAAGTTGAGACACTTAGTTTTGCTCTGCTCTTTTAACATTATTATTATTTTTTTAATTCGGCTTTGTTAATATGAAAATTTGACATGCCTTAGTGCAATTATCTGCCATTACCTGGAAGAGAGAGAACAGCCAAGAAGAATGAACTTGATATAAACAGGACTCTACTAGTAAATTACAAAGTAGCCTTACAAATTAAAGAGCAACTGAAACACATCATACCATTGCAGTTAAAGGTGAAAGTCAGCTTAAGCATTCGTAATGTGAACGCAACTACTATTGGACATTTCCTGTGGTGATCAGTTTTCCTTTTGTATTTAAGTTCTTTTGTAACAACAACAACAAAAGTGGGTTACTAATGTCATTTAAATACAACTAGCATTTTATCCTTCTGTTTTCTCTTTATATCTACAACCTGCAGTATTATTTTAATGAATTTTTAAATACATATTTAATTTAAATATGAAAAATAAAATTTGGGATGCATCTAGCTTAACTATTAAAATCAGCATTTTGTAAGACAATGGAGATGTTACCTGGTAGTAGTGAGGCAGGCAGAAATGGCCAGATAAAGCTTTAAAAAAATTGGGTGATGTCTCTGGGGCAGGGAATAGCAAATGGAATTTACTGCCTTCACATCACTGTTTCTCAAGCTACTTCAGTATGTCCAGATTACAGACTTGGGGAAAGCAAGTTCTGAAATTCATGTCAGGGTCAGGGAGCTTGGGGCAGCGAAGGAGAGGTGGGAGTTAACATTTGCTGAGTATCTAAGCAATACCAGGCACTGGGCTAGCGCTCTTAAACTTCATCTCCTCAAATTCTGATAATGGTCCTATGTCTTCACTTTTACCTCCCAGTTTTTCACATGTGGAAAACAGTTTGAAAGATGTTACAAAACTTTTCTAAGGTCTCAGAGATCAGTCTCTCTCACTCAAAAACGTTAGATCACTAAGCCACTCAAGTCACAGTTATCTTTGTATACTTGAAACATAGTCCTCTTTCTTTATTTTTACTTACTACTGATGTATTCATCATATTCAAAAAAACTGAGATGGCTTACAAAATAACTATAATAAAATGAGATTTGTAGTAATGTCCACTGGGTGATTCCCAACAAACATCTTGAGTGCCCAAGCATCAGTGGAAGGAGACTCTTTCGTAAGTTGTTTCCCAGGTATAATGCATATTTATGAACAGATCTCTCATTGTCAAAGAATGAGGCATTGCTACAAAGACTGCTTAGAATTAGTTTCCTTAAATCCTTTCACTATGATTCAGCAGTCATTTTATCTGTCTGTATTCAGTAAAAAAGCACCTATTGTGTATGATCATTCCTATCTGATGCCAATAAAGTTACAATGGCAATTTTCTGCTTTTTCTCACAATAAGCTTTTAGATGGCCTGTTATGGTAAGGAGCTTTTGGATATTACTTTACTAAACCAAAGTAATCATCTAATGTTTTGTTTCAATTACATGTTAGGATGGGAGAAGGGGGTATCACTTATCACTGAGGATAATCTGAATAAGGCTAAAGACAAAGCAGAAGGACAAGTATGGAATTGGCAAATTTTACTTAGTGAACATGACTCTGGAACTGAGTAGAACCCTGCAGGCACCAACCCCAAAACCCAAACCAAACAATTAATAATTAGACAACAGAGAATTATTCTACAGATACTATAATTGCCACCAAAGGAGAAAAAAGCATGACGACCAGACTGTAGCCATAATGTTAGATGCTCCTACTTGAGCAGTACTGAGTCTATGGCTAGAACAATTTCAAGAACAGGNTATAAAAAGAGGTTTAATGAAATAATTGATCCATTTCAGCATTATTTGAATGTCTCCCATTTTTAATTTGCAGCAATTAATACAAAGCATAAATGTTTTAAACCTTGAATCCTATGAGACACAACAATTTAACAATTCAACTTATTATCTTGCAAATCTCTTAGTGAAATAAGGAAAACACAGTCTTCCACTGTCAGATCTGATAATACTGATTCATTAGTCACAACAGATAAAAATTAGAATTCACTATATGTGAAGCATTATTTTGATATGCAAAGTTTGCCTTTGAAGAAAAAAATATATTATTTGTTTCATGTGAGTAAGCAACGGTTCTGCTGTCCTGTCTGCAACTGAAACTTCACTGTCACAGCCAGAAGTTGAGACACTTAGTTTTGCTCTGCTCTTTTAACATTATTATTATTTTTTTAATTCGGCTTTGTTAATATGAAAATTTGACATGCCTTAGTGCAATTATCTGCCATTACCTGGAAGAGAGAGAACAGCCAAGAAGAATGAACTTGATATAAACAGGACTCTACTAGTAAATTACAAAGTAGCCTTACAAATTAAAGAGCAACTGAAATACATCATACCATTGCAGTTAAAGGTGAAAGTCAGCTTAAGCATTCGTAATGTGAACGCAACTACTATTGGACATTTCCTGTGGTGATCAGTTTTCCTTTTGTATTTAAGTTCTTTTGTAACAACAACAACAAAAGTGGGTTACTAATGTCATTTAAATACAACTAGCATTTTATCCTTCTGTTTTCTCTTTATATCTACAACCTGCAGTATTATTTTAATGAATTTTTAAATACATATTTAATTTAAATATGAAAAATAAAATTTGGGATGCATCTAGCTTAACTATTAAAATCAGCATTTTGTAAGACAATGGAGATGTTACCTGGTAGTAGTGAGGCAGGCAGAAATGGCCAGATAAAGCTTTAAAAAAATTGGGTGATGTCTCTGGGGCAGGGAATAGCAAATGGAATTGACTGCCTTCAGATCACTGTTTCTCAAGCTACTTCAGTATGTCCAGATTACAGACTTGGGGAAAGCAAGTTCTGAAATTCATGTCAGGGTCAGGGAGCTTGGGGCAGCGAAGGAGAGGTGGGAGTTAACATTTGCTGAGTATCTAAGCAATACCAGGCACTGGGCTAGCGCTCTTAAACTTCATCTCCTCAAATTCTGATAATGGTCCTATGTCTTCACTTTTACCTCCCAGTTTTTCACATGTGGAAAACAGTTTGAAAGATGTTACAAAACTTTTCTAAGGTCTCAGAGATCAGTCTCTCTCACTCAAAAACGTTAGATCACTAAGCCACTCAAGTCACAGTTATCTTTGTATACTTGAAACATAGTCCTCTTTCTTTATTTTTACTTACTACTGATGTATTCATCATATTCAAAAAAACTGAGATGGCTTACAAAATAACTATAATAAAATGAGATTTGTAGTAATGTCCACTGGGTGATTCCCAACAAACATCTTGAGTGCCCAAGCATCAGTGGAAGGAGACTCTTTCGTAAGTTGTTTCCCAGGTATAATGCATATTTATGAACAGATCTCTCATTGTCAAAGAATGAGGCATTGCTACAAAGACTGCTTAGAATTAGTTTCCTTAAATCCTTTCACTATGATTCAGCAGTCATTTTATCTGTCTGTATTCAGTAAAAAAGCACCTATTGTGTATGATCATTCCTATCTGATGCCAATAAAGTTACAATGGCAATTTTCTGCTTTTTCTCACAATAAGCTTTTAGATGGCCTGTTATGGTAAGGAGCTTTTGGATATTACTTTACTAAACCAAAGTAATCATCTAATGTTTTGTTTCAATTACATGTTAGGATGGGAGAAGGGGGTATCACTTATCACTGAGGATAATCTGAATAAGGCTAAAGACAAAGCAGAAGGACAAGTATGGAATTGGCAAATTTTACTTAGTGAACATGACTCTGGAACTGAGTAGAACCCTGCAGGCACCAACCCCAAAACCAAACCAAACAATTAATAATTAGACAACAGAGAATTATTCTACAGATACTATAATTGCCACCAAAGGAGAAAAAAGCATGACGACCAGACTGTAGCCATAATGTTAGATGCTCCTACTTGAGCAGTACTGAGTCTATGGCTAGAACAATTTCAAGAACAGGCCTCAAGAGAATGGGATTAACTTTATTGCTCATGATAATCTACATCTCTGTAGGCATCAGAATAATTGTAGGTTTCTCTGCCTATATATTGGAGAAGGAAATGGCAACCCAATCCAGTATCCTTGCCTGGAAAATCCCATGGATGGAGGACCCTAATAGGCTACAGCCCACAGTAGCAAAGAGTTGGACATGACTGAGCGACTTCACTTTCACTTTCAGCCTCTCTCTCTCTTTCTCTCTATATATATGCAGACAATTGTCAGAAATGCTACAGACTCACATTGACACCTTCCACTCTGAGAATACAACACCCTATATCACCATGAAGAAATTATAGAAGATAGACTTTTGCCCCTAATGTCATAGAAATAGAATCCTGTTCTAACAAGTGGGGATTTGTAAGCAGCTCTTTACAGGAAACTCACCTTAGCAGGGAGCCCCTTTTCTTGTCACTTTAAGAAAGGTACATTAGAATTAACTTTTAAACCAGGCACCCCCATGCTCTGCTTATCTTTGGCTCAAGCACACCTCTCAGATCTTTTAATCACACAATACCTTGTCTAACTTGTCAGTTCTTTCTGCAGATCAAAGAAAAAGAATTGAAGAATAAATATCAATAAATAACAGAGGACCAGATCTCTTACCTAGCTTCCCCTTCACTTTGGAAGCTTGTAATCTTCCAAACAAACTGTGTGAACAAGATTACAACTAGAGGAAGACTACAAGAAATCAATGAGTCTGCACACTAGGGGGGTGGGGGTGGTGGGCATGGTAACCACTCTGAATCCCTATCTCAGTGATTAACTAAGATTACTTTACTCTTTCTCTTTAAAATGTCATGGCCAAGCAGAATCTTCAGAATTGGTTTTGGGGGGATGTTGAGTCCATCATCTGTCCAGACTATTGGCATCCTAATTAAAGGTGCCTTTCCTTTGCTATCAACATTTGTGAGTATGTAATTGATTTTGTAAGCAGCGTGCAGTGGGACCTCCATTTGTTAACAAGTTAAACATCATCTCTTCATCTCACACTATGCTAAGGTTGTGAAGATAAAAGGATGACAAGAAATAATCTTTTCCTTCAAAAACCTTTTAGAATAGTGGAGAAAACAGGGTTATATACATATACTCCTAATACCAAGTTATAAATGGAATGACAGAATGCAAACTCATGGAAGAACCATAATGTGGTACTTGTACATCCTGGACGAAATTAGGGAAGACTTGCCGGAAGAGGTAATGAATGCTTCAGTTAAGTTTTTAAATTTTAAAGGTAAAGGAAAGTATGGAAGGAACTCAGACTGGATAGTAGGAAGTTCATTAAGGTTTTGTAAAACTAACTTTGCTAAAGAAAAGATAATAATTAGAAAAAAAAATCTTGATTAACCAAATTACTACTTCTCATTCTCTCTAACCTGAGTAAATACTGACCGCATATCAGGTGCCTGCCTGCCAAGTTGCATAAATCATGTCCTACTCTTTGCAACTCTATGGATTGTAGCCCACCAGGCTACTCTGTCCATGGGATTCTCCAGGCAAAAAAACTGGAGTGGGTTGCAGTGCCCTCCTTCAGGCGATCCTCCTGACCTAGGGACGGAACCCATGTCTTCTGTATCTTGCACTGGCAGTCAAGTTCTTTATCAGTAGCTCCACCTGGGGAGCCCACGTATCAGGTGACAGCAACTGAAATAAGACATGAAAGCAAAGTGTTGCAGTCTGCTTGCCTTGTCAACTATGGGAATCTGTAGCACCATCCAATAAACAGAAGTGCAACTTTTATGACATCAGCTTTCCCTATGGCTTCTCCCATTGATTAACCCCTAGTCACACGGCCATTCTTGCTGCTACTCCAACATACCAGGCTTCAGCCCTGAAACTTTGTACTCGTGATTCTCCTGGTTACAGTTACAGAGCTCTGTTTCTGTCTGCCTTCCTTTAATCATTCAGGCTTCAATTCAAATGTCACTTTCTCCAAGAGTATCTTCTTAGCCTTTGAAATGGACATATTAGCAACAACCCTCACTTCTGCCAAGCCACTATTTTTCTATTTATCTTGCTTTACCTTCTTATCAACACCTGAAACACTGTATTATCTGTTTGTTTATATGCCTTGTTATCTAACTCCTCTCCACTCCATGCAAAATTATTAAATAACATTTTTGTCTTGTGTATTGCTAGGTTTCCAGTTTGTAGCATATTGCCCAGTAACTGACATTAAGTTAAATGAATGAAACCTTCTACCAATGGTAGCAATCACTATCTCCAAATAACAGTGCTGCAATAGACCTACAGAGCAACCAGTTCAGAATCCAGCAGCAGGACACAGAGGGCCTCCAGAGGGGGAAAAAAAAATGTGTTTTTTTGGAAAAAGAAAAAAAAAGGAAAATGAGGAAATAAAAATAAAGAAGAAAAAAATAAAAAGGCGTAGAAATGTATGAAGTTAGGTTCTACAGAGTTATTAAATGTGGGCCTTGGCTCTGACATTTTTGCACCTAATCCACAAGAGAAAATTGATCACTTTTGTGTATCCCAAATGTTGGGGAAGCAAAATTTTTTAATGCAGAGAATTTTAGGGAAAAAATATCTTTCTTGGTTCTTCCTGAGGGCCCCAATGGGTACACACTTCAAATTTACATTTTTCCTACAGAAAATTAAAACTGCATGTATTTTGTCTACTGGCTAATGCACAACTACAAGTGGTGCCATCATATGGCATATTTTATACCTTTTACATTTGTAATTATTATTTCAGGTTTCTCATGACCAGATCCAGATTAATCTTTGAGACATCACAAGTGTTTGCACTGAGCTGAAGGATTAATGCCCTGCCCTTACTTATGGGATTTTTTCCCTACAATTAATCATTTTGTTAATGTAGAGGGTTGCTTAGATTCTGATTCTGCCACTTACTAAATGTGTGATCCTGGGAAATTTACTTACCCCTTCTGTCATATGCAATTTAGGGATTTTAACAGCACTGATTCTATTGCAATTACATTTAGGATTCAATTAGACATTAAACTGTAAAAATGCTTAGTACAATGCCTGGCTGTAATTAATTTCCCATAGTTCCCTAAATGCCGATGATAATATTCATAACACAGATATCTAGTTGTGCATATCATCTGGTGAGCATAATAAAATGAAAATCCAAGAGGAACCTTTTCTTTTCTATATGGTATGTAGTCAGGGAGACAGAAGTTAGTTCAATCGCTCAGTCGTGTCTGACTCTTTGTGACTTCATGAACTGCAGCACGTCAGGCCTCCCTGTCCATCACCAACTCCCGGAGTTCACTCAGACTCGCGTTCATCGAGTCAGTGATGCCATCCATCCATCTCATCCTCTGTCGACCCCTTCTCCTCCTGCCCCCAATCCTCTCAGCATCAGAGTCTTTTCCAATGAGACAGGAAGTTGACATCAAAAGTGATTGAATTAGTACAAGTCTTAGTTAGCAATCTTATAACAGTACTCCTGTGCTCCTAGGAAAAAAACAAACTTCTTACTCTGTCCAAACAACATAATATTTTGGAAATTTTCAGAGAAATATCTATTTTAAATTTCAAGAAGGCTGTAATTAACATTCATAAAAACTTTCAAAATGATTTATTTTTTCTTTTTTTGTACTTTTCATTAATATTTTTTGGATTTTCTGGCTATCCATTCTCCCCAGTGTAAACCCTATCTTTGCTGAGAAAAGTTGAGCACTGAAGAATTGATGCTTTTGAACTGTAGTGTTGGAGAAGTCTCTTGAGAGTTCCTTGGACTGCAAGGAGATCAAACCAGTCCTGAATATTCATTGGAAGGACTGATGCTGAAGTTCCAATACTTTGGCCACCTAATGTAAATAACTGACTCATTGGAAAAGACTCTGATGCTAGGAAAGATTGAAGGCAGGAGGAGAAGGGGATGACAGAGGATGAGATGGTTGAATGGCATCACCAACTCAATGGATATGATTTGAGCAAACTCCGGGAGTTGGTGATGAACAGGGAAGCCTGGCCTGCTGCAGTCCATGGGGTCACAAAGAGTTGGACATGACTGAACTGAACTGAACTGAAATGTATTAAGATTTTTTAAAAGAAAAAAGCATAATAGGGAAATGTCTTGAACAATTATAAAACAGCAAATTTGGCCACTTATATTGAATGGAAAAATTCCTTGAAAGACACAAATATCAAAAACACAATCAAGCACAAGTAGTTTTAGGAGGGACCAGGATGACAACGAAGGAACTCCTGAACTTCCCTGTACCCACAGACTGTACAACTACATGGTCAGAAAATCCCACTGAGAGACATCCAGTGGCTCAAGGACTATGGTAAACAAAGAAGTATTTGGCAATGAGTGTACTTCACTTCCTGTGGCTACCCCTCAAGGCTCAGCCCAGAAATAGCAGGCAAAATTTTCCATTGTCCAGACTTCCCCTGAGGGATTTGACTGCTTACTTTACAAGCTGACGACTGAAGGTCTGGCTTCTTATTTAACACGCATCTAGAGGCTGACTGAGATCTCCCTAGAGTCCAGGGGAGCTGGTAGGCACTTCCCCTGCATTCTCTCTCTGGCTTGATCCAACAATAAAACCAAATTGCTAGTACCACCTTGAAAGTAGTTTGTCCATGTATTTTATTTAGTGCCTCAGTTTTTAATGGCTGCCATACCAGAGATGGAATTCCCAAATCACTTAGTTCTGAAAGCTAATGGGGCTGCATTCACATGTTCCACAGGAGGACAGCAAACAAAGAAGCAGCTTTTCCCTAGGTGCAGGAGCACCCTTTTGTTCCTCTCCCACTCTCATGACTATCTGCCTGGGCTTCCTGTAGAGGAAGCAGGTTATTCCCAATTTCAAATTTCTCCTTGGAAGGAACTTAACTATATCTTTTCCCAGCTCTTCCATAAGGGTACAGTTTCTGGTTAGCCTGCATCTATGTGTTGACTGATACTCTCTTCCTTGGAACACTGACTGATCGTGGCATACCCTCAACTATGGGGGACAACCTTAAAGCTTTGAGAGACAATCAGGAGCTTCATCTAGACTGATGATGAGACAGTGTGCCAAGACCGCACATGTAATGTGCAGAAACCAACACAAAAAGTGAAGGAAAATGAAAAAAAAAAAAGTAACAACAACAAGGAAATATGTCTCAAACAGAAGAACAAGATGAATCATTAGAAGGTGATCTTAGTAAGATAGAGAAATGTGACTTATCCAACAGAGTTCAAAATAATGGCCATAAAGATGGTCACTGAGATCAGAGAGCAAGGCATATACAAAGTGAGAATTTTAGCAAAGAAAATATAACAGACAAAGAAAGAATCTTAAAATCAATTTGTTACTTAGAAGGGGATCCCATTAAGACTATCAGTGAATTTTTCAGCATGAACTTTGCAAGCCAGGAGGGACTGTGATGATTTTTCAAAATGCTGAAAGAGAAAACCTGCCAACCAATAATACTCCATTCAGCAAAGCTGTCCTTCAAAATTGAAGGAGAGACAAAAAGTTTGAGACAAAAAGTTTGAGACAAAAAGTTTTCCAGACAAAAGGAGAGGAAGTTCATCATTACTAGACTGATAGATATATGGGTCAAAAGAACAGAGTCCAGAATTAAATTCACACATTTAATTACCAGATTTTTGACAAAGCTGTAAAAGCAACTGGGTATAGGATAATCTTTCCAACAAATAGAATTGGAAAGATAGATAAAAATATGAAAAAAAAACCCATAAAATCTTACAAGTTTGTATCACACCAGACATCTAGAAGAAAACTGTGGTGTTGCAACTTGAATGTGGTGGATGCAAAGATTTCTTAAACACAAAAATACCAAATTGTAAAAATGATAGTCAACAAATTGAACTGCTCCATCAATTTTTTAAAAGATTGCTAAAGAAATGTAAGAAATTGAAAAGAAAGTCACAAAATAGCAGAAAATATTGCAACATTCATATCTGACAGTAGACCTTAACCACTGAGTTCAGTTCAGTTGCTCAGTCGTGTCTGACTCTTTGTGACCCCATGAATCGCAGCATGCCAGGCCTCCCTGTCCATCACCAACTCCCAGAGTTCACTCAAACTCATGTGCATCGACTCGGTGATGCCATCCAGCCATTTCATCCTCTGTCGTCCCCTTCTCCTAATGCCCCCAATCCCTCCCAGTATCAGGGTCTTTTCCAATGAGTCAACTCTGCAAGAGGTGGCCAAAGTGTTGGAGTTTCAGCCTCAGCATCAGTCCTTTCAATGAACACCCAGGACTGGTCTCCTTTAGGATGGACTGGTTGGATCTCCTTGCAGTCCAAGGGACTCTCAAGAGTCTTCTCCAACACCACAGTTCAAAAGCATCACTACTCTGGTGCTCAGCTTTCTTCACACTGACAACCATTACAATTCTTTAATAAGATGATAAGCATTTCAATTTGGAAATGGCAAAAGGATTTGAACACACACTTCACCAAAGATATATGGATCAGAAATAAACACATGAAAGATGGTCAGTATCAGTTCTTAGGAAAGTGGTAAATGAAACCATAAGGAAATATCACTATACACCTAGCCGAATAGCTGAAAGTAAAATGTCCAGTTGCACTAAATGTTGGCAATGTACAAACACTTTGGAAAGTATTTGGCAATTTTAAGAAATATTAGTTATGTACATATTACATGATCCAAGGAAAATAAAAATTCTACATAAAATTTTATAAACAAATATTCAGAGAAACCTAATCCTGAAAAAAAATCCGAATGTTCACCTTGACCTTAAGCCTAATCCTAACAGATGAATGGATAAACATTTTGCGGTATATCTATACAGTGGAATATCACTTAGAAATAAGACGAGATCAAGTACCAATACACACAAACACCCGGATGAATCTCAAAATAGTAATTAGTGAAAGCAACTAAACAAAGGGATGTACATAATATATTACTCCTTTCACAAAAGGACACAATTTTCAAACTAATTAGGTCGACCATTGGTTGCCTGGGATAGGTTACAAAAGACAGGAAAATTATGAATATCTTTATTATCTTGATTATGGTGATGGTTCATGTTTCAAAACTAAACAAATTGTGTATGTAAAGTATTATTGTATTCAGTTATACCTCAACACTCTTCATACTGTTTATGGGGTTCACAAAGCAAGAATACTGAACTATGAACAAAGCTAGTGGAGGTAATGGAATCCCAGTTGAGCTATTTCAAATCCTAAAAGATGATGCTGCAAAAGTTCTGCATTCAATATGCCAGCAAATTTAGAAAACTCAGCAGTGGCCACAGGACTGGAAAAGATCTGCTTTCATACCAATCCTAAAGAAAGGCAATGCCAAAGAATCATCAAACTACAGCAAAATTGCACTCATCTCTCACACTAGCAAAATAATGCTCAAAATTCTCCAAGCCAGGCTTCAACAGTATGCGAACCATGAAATTCCAGATGTTCAAGCTGCATTTGGAAAAGGCAGAGGAACCAGAGATCAAATTGCCAATATCCGCTGGATCATCAAAAAAGCAAGAGAGCTCCATAAAAACATCTACTTCTGCTTATTGACTATGCCAAAGCCTTTGACTATGCGGATCACAATAAACAGTGGAAAATACTTAAATAGATGGGAATACCAGATCACCTGACTTGCCTCCTGAGAAATATGGATGCAGGTCAAGAAGCAACAGTTAGAACTGGATATGGAACAACAGACTGGTTCCAAATTGGGAAAGGAGTACATCAAGGATCTATATTGTCACTCTGCTTATTTATCTTATATGCAGAATACATCATGAAAAATGCTGGGCTGGATGAAGCACAAGCTAGAATGAAGCTTGCTAGGAAAAATATCAATAACCTCAGACAGGTAGATGACACCAGCCTTCTGGAAGAAAGCAAAGAAGAACTAAAGAGCCTCTTGATGAAAGTGAAAGAGGAGAGTGAAAAGTTGGCTTAAAACTCAACATTTAGAAAACTAAGATCATGGCAGCCAGTCCCATCACTTCATAGCAAATAATGGGGAAACAATGGAAACAGTGAGAGACTTTATTTTGGGGGGCTCCAAAATCACTGCAGATGGTGACTGCAACCATGAAATTAAAAGATGCTTGCTCTTTGGAAGGAAAGTTATGACCAACCTAGACAGCATATTAAAAAGCAGAGACATTACTTTGCCAACAAATTTCTGTCTAGTCAAAGATATGGTTTTTCCAGCAGTCATGTACGGATGTGAGACTTGGACTATAAAGAAAGCTGGACACTGAAGAATTGATGCTTTTGAACTGTGATATTGGAGAAGACTCTTGAGAGTCCCTTGGAGTGCAAGGAGATCCAACCAGTCCATCTTAAAGGAAATCCATCCTGACTATTCATTGGAAGGACTGATGCTGAAGTTGAAACTCCAATACTTTGGCTACCTGATGCAAAGAACTGAATTATTTGAAAAGACCCTTATGCTAAGAAAGGTTGAAGGTGGGAGGAGAGGGGATGACAGAGGATGAGATGGTTGGATGGCATCACCAACTCTATGGACTTGAGTTTGAGTAAACTTCGGGAGTTTGTGATAGACAGGGAAGCCTGGCATGCTGCAGTCCATGGGATTGCAAAGAGTTGGACACGACTGAGCGACTGAAGTGATACTTCAATACATCTGTTTAAAAGGGAGAGATCTACACATGAAGTTCTAAAAATACTCTGCCTAATAGTTTCAGTTTCAATGGAATAGTGAGATTTCTATAGGCATCTGGAAAACTACTTCATAAAAAACAATTTTGAAAAGGTGAATATGTATTCCTCAAAAACTAGTACCTTAATTAATCAGTAGAGTAGGAATGAAGAGAACAGAGACTGTGCCAAGTATACAGAGATTTCCTTTAATTTATTCACTCAGTCAACTAATATATATGCCTGAATACATACTAGCATACAAAGGAAACAAATCTCTCCCTGTATGTTTACATTATACAATTATAAATTAGTATCAAATTAGAATAAGCAAAAGCCTGCAATGTTTTTATTTATAATAACCCTGAGTACTTCATTAAGTGAATTATAGCCATAACCCTAAATTATATTGAAAAATATAAAAATAAGGCCTGTATTTTAAAATCATTCATTCTCTTGCTATAGCCTTCAAAATAAAAACAACACTTGTTTAAGCCAGACATGTTTTCTTCATAAACTGGCCTGTGCTTTTATACTTTGATATATATAGAAGACACAAGGAGTGTTAATAATGCAGACCTCTGGGCCAAATTCACATTTTAACTCCATAAATTTGGGATGGGGCTCAGAATCTGCATAGGCTCTTTATCTAGCAGCCTATTTGATCCTAATGTCAGTCATCTAGACTTTCTACCTTGTGAAACACTGTGCTTTTCTAACCAATAAGATAACTAGTGATGCCTAAATGTGAAGATTTATGTGAAGCCATTCAACATCACAATAATCCAAGTCCATGACCCTACCACCGATGCCTAAGAAGCTGAAGCTGATCAGTTCTATGAAGACCTAGGAAATCTAGAATTAACACACACACACACACACACAAAAGATGGTCTGTTCATCACTGGGGATTGGAATGCAAGTTAGGAAGTCAAGAATATCTGGAATAACAGGCAAGTTTGGCCTTTGGGAACAAAATGAAGCACAGCAAAGGTTAACTGAATTCTGCCATGAGAATGCACTGGTCATAGCAAATCCCCTTTTTCAACAACACAAGAGATGATTTTACACATGGACATCACCAAATAATCAATACCAAAATCACACTGATTACGTTCTTTGTAGTCAAAGATGGACAAGCTGTATACAGTCAGCAAAAACAATACCTGGAGCTGACTGTGGCTCAGATCATCAGCTTCTCATAGCAACATTCAGTTTAAACTAAAGAAAGCAGGGAAAACCATGAGGCCAGCCAGGTACAACTGGAATCAAATTCCCTATGAATATGTAGTGGAGGTAATGAATAGATTCAAGGGATTAGATCTGGTAGACAGAGTACCTGAAGAACTATGGACAGAGGTCTATAATGTTGTACAAGAGGCAGTGAACAAAACCATCCCAAAGAAAAAGAAAAGCAAGAAGGCAAAGTGGTTATCTGAGGAGGTCTTACAAACAGCAAAAGAAAGAAGAGAAGCGAAAAGCAAGGGAGAAAGGGAAAGGTATATCCAACTAAATGTACATTTCCAAAGAACAGCATGGAGACACAAGAAGGGCTTCTAAAATGAACAGTGTATAAAACAGAAGAAAACCACAGAAGAAGAAAGACTAGAGATCTCTTCAGGAAAATTGGAGATATCAAGAGAACATTTTGCCCAAAGATGGGCAAAATAAAGGACAAAAACAGTAGAGACGTAGTAGATGCTGAAGAGATCAAGAAGAGATGGAAATATACATAAAAACTGTGCAAAAAAGATCCAAAGAACCAGATTGCTACGATGGTGTGGTCAGCCACCCAGAGCCAGACATTCTGGAGAACAAAGTCAAGTGGGCCTTAGGAAGCACTGCTGTTAATAAAGCTAGTGGATATTACAGAATTCCAGTAGAACTATTCAAAACCATAAAGGATGATGTCATCAAGGTGTTACATTAAATATGTCAGCAAATCTGGAAGACCTAGCAGTGGCCACTGGACTGGAAAAGGTCAATCCTCATCCCAATTCCCAAGAAGGGTAGTTACTAAAGAATGTGTTATCCATCGAATGATTGACCTCATCTCCCATGTTAGTAAGGTCATGCTTAAAATCAGGCATGCTAAGCTTCAGCATTATGCTAACCAAGAGCTTCCAGATGCCCAACCTGGATTTAGAAAAGAAAGAGGAACCAGAGGTCAAATTGTCAACATTCGCTGGATCACAGAGAAAGCTGGGGAATTCCAGAAAAAACATCTATCTCTGTTTCACTGACTACGTATCAAAGCCTTTGACTACATGGATCATAATAAACTGTGGAAAGCTCCTAAACAGATGAGGATACCAGACCATCTTGCCTGTCTCCTGAGGACCCTGTATGCGGGCCAAGAAGTGACAGTCAGAACCCTGCATGGAACAACTGATTGGTTCAAGACTGAGAAAGAAGTAAGAGAGGGTTGTTTGTTGTCACCCTGTTTGTTTAATCTATAAGCTGAGCACATCATGAAAAATGCTGGGTTGGATGAGTGACAAGCTGGAATCAAGATAGGCAGGAGAGACATCAATAACCTCAGATATGATGCTGATACCACTCTTTTGCCAGAAATTGAAGAGAAACTAAAGAGTTTCTTGATGAGGGTGAAGGAGGAGAGTGAAAGAGTCAGCTTAAAGCTAAATATTAAAAAAAAAAAAAAAACTAAGACCATAGCATCTGGCCCCATTACCTTATGGAAAACAGAGGGGTAAAAGGTGGAAGTAGTGACAGATTTCCTCTTCTTGGGCTCTAAAGTCACTGAAGATGGTAACTGCAGCCATGAAATCAGAAGACGCTTGCTTCTTGGCAGGAAAGCTATGTATGACAAACAGTGTATTGAAAAGCAGAGACATTACTCTGCTGACAAAGATCCATATAATCAAGGCTATTGTCTTCCCAGTGGTCACATACGGTTGTGAGAGCTGGACTTTAAAGAAGGTGACATGACAAGGAACTGATGCCTTCAAACTTTGGTGCTGGAGAAGACTCCTGAAAGTCAGTTGGACAGCAAGATCAAACCAGTCCATCTTAAGGGAAATCAAGCCTGAATACTTGTTGGAAGGACTGATACTGAAGCTGAAACCCAGATTTTGGTCATCTGATGTGAACAGATGACTCACTGAAAAGTCCCTCATGCTGAGCAAGATAGAGGGCAGAAGGTGAAGAGGGCATCAGAGAATGAGATAGCTGGATGGCATCACCAACGCAATGGAAATGAACGTGGGCAAACTTTGGGGAATGGGAAGGGACAGACAGGCCTGGTATGCTGCAGTCTGTGGGGTTGCAAAGAGTCAGACATGCCTGGGAGAATGAACAACAACAAATGTGAAGATACACCTGCAAATGAAGAAACACGCCTCAGTGGAAATCTCATCAAACTAGACGACTGTAGACACTGGCCGGCTCAACGGACAGGAATTTGAGCAGATGCCAGGAGACAGTGAAGGACAGGGAACCCTGGCGTGCCGTAGTTCATGGTGTTGCAGAGTCAGACATGACTGAGCGACTACATAACAACAGCAAACGTCGGCCACTAAGGTCACACCTTGCTGATCCGAGTGAGTTCACTTAAAACATAGATTTAGTGATATAAGAAACAAATGCCTTAAGGAATTTTGGAATGATTTGGAATTTTGATTCCTTAAGGAATCTTAGTAGGCAAAAAATCTTTAGAAAATTATCAAAATCTGAGTAAATATAATCAGTAATATAATTAGTACAGATTCCTAAGAGAGGGATGACATTCNTTGGAATGATTTGGAATTTTGATTCCTTAAGGAATCTAAGTAAGCAAAAAATCTTTAGAAAATTATCATCAATTATCAAAATCTGAGTAAATATAATCAGTAATATAATTAGTACAGATTCCTAAGAGATGGATGACATTCAGGTTTATTCGAGCTATGTTTTCATAGAAAAAAAATAGTGACTCTAAACTCTGACACTATAAATAAATAAAAAGCAAAGCAAAGACATATCTTTCTTTGTGTCATGGCTCATTTTTATACTTAGAAGACTCAATTTAGCCCATAATTTAAAATTTATTTTTGGCATAAGTAAATATATTCCCTCTATTTCCTTTAATACTGTAACAAAAAAGGAACTAAAAACCTTTGTATATTTTTAATGGTATATGATTAAAGATGACTCTGGGAAACTTTGATTCCATGATTTTATAATGTAGCTTTTAATATCATATTCTAATTTATGATATTTGGTAAATGTAAAAACATTTTTGATTAAAAATAAATTCTTTCAAATAACTTTTAATTAGCATTTCTCAGCAGATATTTGTCTTCATTCCATGGTCATTTATCAAGTGGCCTACCCCAGCTCAAGGGCACAGTCTTGAAACAAGTTATTAATCTCCTTACCTTTAGGAAATCTACTCTGTCTTCAAGAGAAGTCCAAAGAAGATGTGTATAAGAGACAGGNATATTTGTCTTCATTCCATGGTCATTTATCAAGTGGCCTACCCCAGCTCAAGGGCACAGTCTTGAAACAAGTTATTAATCTCCTTACCTTTAGGAAATCTACTCTGTCTTCAAGAGAAGTCCAAAGAATAAATGAGAAAATAGCTCAAAGCCACCAAGATGAAATGATGATTTTATATATTAAAAGAGCAGATCTAGTACGGAGCTATCAGCAGAAACAGAAGAGCCAAGTCTCTACAGGTGCTCATCATGACACACTCTGGCATCAGGCAGAAAAGGTGGATATAAGGGCAAAAGGGACAACGGAAGTGCAAAAGCAAACCTGATGGTGCTGGCGCTGCACAACAGAGAGAATCAGTTGCCCCACATTCAGGAGAAATTTGGGGCAGGTGAATATCGGTGGTAATGAAACATAAAAGGATAGAAATCGGAGTATTTACATGTATCTATTCTATAACTAGAATTTCAATGGGATTACACACAAGCTTTTTGACCTTGTCTTGACCAGTATGGAAAATGAGAAATAATAAAACCAGTTTTCCATATTAAGCCTGAATGTACTTCATGGTTTGTCTATTTCTGCTATTCCTACAGTATTTCAGGTATGACCAATAAGTCAAAATACTCTCTGCATTAAGCAGACTGCAAATGCCTGGTCGGCAGACTCAGCTGTTATTTTGGTTGTAGAGCTCTCAGTGTGTGGGTGTGAAGTAAACGCTAAAGGTGCAACACTGAAGGTGGACTGGGTCATGGATATATGTAACAATGTGCCCTTATTTTATATATGAGGAAACTTAGACCCAAGGAAATTAGATAATTTGCCCAAGGTCTCATAGCTAGTGGAATTTTGGTAAGTTGTTCATTTCAGANCTGCATTAAGCAGACTGCAAATGCCTGGTTGGCAGACTCAGCTGTTATTTTGGTTGTAGAGTTCTCAGTGTGTGGGTGTGAAGTAAACGCTAAAGGTGCAACATTGAAGGTGGACTGGGTCTTGGATATATGTAACAATGTGCCCTTATTGTATATATGAAGAAACTTAGACCCAAGGAAATTAGATAATTTGCCCAAGGTCTCATAGCTAGTGGAATTTTGGTAAGTTGTTCATTTCAGNGAAGTCCATGTGGAAAAGAACAGGTCTGCAGTTCCCAGCTGACAGCAGCATGTCTTGTTAGTCGTATGGGTATTGAAAGAAGATCCTCCAACTCCAGTCGGGCATGATCAGATGGAGCAGCATGGAGATGAAGCACCCAAACCTATGACCCTGGCGGCTTTGTGAGCAAACTAAGCTACTGTTAGTGTTTTAAACCATTACGATTTATAGTGGTTTGTCAACTAGAATAGAATTTCATGCTGGAAGTGGGGTGTTAATGTTAAAAATCTAAAACCTGTGGCATTGATTTGGGATTGAATGGTAGGCAGAGATTAGAAAGGCTTCAAGAAGATTATCAGTGAAATCAGAAGACTTGCTGGTGAGAATGTGAAGGACAGTGAGGAAATCATTATTTTAGGCCAGATAAAGGGTGACTTCTGTTATTTAGCAAGGAAAATTCATCAATGTTGTTACCTGCAATAAATACAGAAAGAAGAAGATATAATGTGAACTGGTAGATTCAGCAGAATAATGAGTATGTCAAATGGTTTCTCAACATCACACAGAATAAGATGAAGCTGGAAAGAGAGATGGACTAAAAAACAAATGAATCATTTTCCAAGCAGAATTCGGAGGATATATAAAGGAACTAGGACTTCCTGGGTTCAAAACAAAAATGTTCTCATCCTTAATCTCTCCAGAGGACAAAACTTTCAATGTGAGAAAGAGTTTCAGGAAATGTATCAAATCCAGGGTACTTTATTAGCGTGACTCTATGGTTGCACAAGATATCTAAGTCTAAAGCAAGGTTTCTGAGAGGTTTATGAATATTTAAGATGTGTGCAGTAGACTTTCTGAGTACCTTAAGAAAGTTCCTCTGAGAATTTTTGTGCTAGAAAAAAAGGGGGCTTGTAAGAATTTTATAGGTGTGCTTTGTGGTTCCTTTTATTTAAACAAAACAACTTTTAAGAATATTAACTGCATTGTCCTACAGCCCATGACTTTTACTCTAAGATAAAGGTCTCAGAAGCATGGGTGTTGCTTTTGTTTAATAGAATTTCTACAGATATCTGAAGTAAATTGTATCAGTTTGGACAAAAGATTGGCAGTGTGAAATGAAAAGAGGGCTTTGGGTCCCAAACTTTTATAGGCAGGAAGCAAGCTAGAAGTTTCCTCAGAGTAATGATGAGCTAGTCCCTATAGAACAGGATCGATGACTCAAGGGTAAGGACAAGAGCTCAGAGCCAAAAGTCAGAGAGAATAACCCCTTGAAAGCAGGATTGGGCCCCAGTAAGTTACTGACACATGTTTCTCCCTAGATTTCTGTATTTTCCTGAACAAATGACTCACATCTCTTTCCTGGTTTTGAGCAGAAGTATCTGTTGAATCTTACGCTCTATCTTAGTTTTGTTTACTGGCCATGTGGGAGGGGGCAGACAATTTGACTCTTCCGTTCTGCAGGAACCACCCTTCAGAAATAGGACTCAAGGAGCTTCATCTCCATCCGGATCTAATTTAAAGGAATCCTGAATCTCAAGTATGAGCCTGATGCTGATATAGTATGAGAATTTTGCAAAGTGTTGGAAGTGAGTGTGTGAGTGCAATTTGCACTTGAGAGAAGTGTAAAGACTTCTTGGAGAGGCCCACACGGAAATGAATGAAGGCCCCAAGATAACAGCCTCAGCCAAACTTCCAGATGACAGTGTTACCCACTCGCCAGCCACACGTGTAAGCCGTCTCAGAAGTAGACTCGCCAGCCCCCGACCAACTGCTTCAACTAGTGCTGTAAAGAGCAGACATGAGCCCTCCCCAAGCTGCAGATTCACGAGCAAACTAAATATTTTCCCCCACTAGTTGAGATTTGGTATTATTAATCACAGAGCATCAGATAACCAGAACAACTATATTTCTTAGCCTCCTTAGCACTTCCTGGTGGCTCAGACGGTTAAGCGTCTGTCTACAACTTAGGAGACCTAGGTTCAATCCCTGGGTCAGGAAGATCCCCTGGAGAAGGAAACGGCAATCCACTCCAGTACTATTGCCTGGAAAATCCCATGGACAGAGGAGCCTGGTAGGCTACAGCCCATGGAGTCGCAAAGAGTCAGACATGACTGAGCGACTTTACCTTCCCTTACCTTTGCAAGTATTGGGGAAATATGACTGAGTTCTGCCCAACAGAAGCACTTAAGCCTTTAAACCACACATGTACAGCCCTCTGTGTTCCCTTCCCTTCCAGCTTTCTATGCAAAAGCAGAGCCACTTTAGCACCACCTTTAAGATGGTAGAATCACAGGACAGAAGGGATCGGGTTTTCTACATTTCTGCTTGGAAGAGTGAAGCAGATGCTTGTGGACGTCAGTGTCATGCCTTCTAAGCCCATTTGATTTCAATGCAAGTACAGTNAGTATATCTATTTAATCCTATTTTTCTGATAGTTCTAGTAAGTATACGAGTAGAATATCTTCAGTAAGAGACATCTATTACTGTAAGAAGTGAATACTCATCTTTAATTAAATTTATGGTAAATGCTCTGCTAATTGACAAGGTTCTTGTTCAAATCCCAAAAGAGATGCATAAGACAGTTTCATGAACATAAAATATTACTACTTTAATGTATAAACTAATAGTTTTCCCTTTTCTCTTTACATGAACTAAACTTGCATTAAAAAGGAAAAATGTAACATCTAGAAAGCACTTATTTTCAGTTTAAGATATAAACATTTAAAGAACTAATAGTACTGAGACCAAACTCGGGAGTTTGGTCTAGAAAGCATTTATTTTCAATTTAATATATCAATATTTTAAAGAACTACTATCAGTGAAATGACACTCAGGAGCACCATGATGGCTGACTTCAAATACATGGTGGGCTGTGGTACAGAAAGAGATTAGAAGAGAAATTGCATTTGTCTTGTTTGGTCAAGAAAATGAAACTAGGACTTGTGAGTAAAACTTTCAATAGAGAAGATTTTAGTACAACATAAGGAAAAATGTCTAAATATCAGATCTCTACAAATGTTGTAAACCTCCAGTCATTTAAAGGTGTACAAGAAATCCTTTGTTCATCTTGTATTTAAAAATTGACCACAATCTGAGTTTCATTTTAATAGACTTTCTATGATTACATGCCTGTAACTAAATTCATAGAGATGAACACTTAAATTTTGATCACTTGACAGTAAGCTGATTATAAATACTTGGAACCTTTTTTTTAATAGCTTTATTGATGTGCACAGTTTGATAAGTTTGAACATGTGTATATATCCATGATATGATCACTAAAAGCAAAGTTATAAAGCTAGTAATTACCTCCAAAAGTTTCCTTGTGTCCTTTTCTTCCACAGTAAGAACCCTTGACACCACATCTATCCTCTCAACAAAATTTTTAATGCCCAATACCATATTTTTGGTATTAAAAAGCAGAGACACGGAATGGAAACAGTGATAGACTATTTTCTTGGGCTCCAAAATCACTGTGGACAGTGACTACAGCCATGAAATTAAAAAGACCCTTGCTTCTTAGAAGAAAAGCAATGACAAACTTAGCATATTAAAAAGCAGAGACATTACTTTGCCTACAAAGGTCCGTATAGTCAAAGCTATGGTTTTTCCAGTAGTCATGTGTGGATGTGAGAATTGGACAATAAAAAAAGGCTGAGCATCAAAGAACTGATGCCTTCAAACTGTGGTGTTGGAGAAGACTTGAGAGAGTCCACTGGATGGCAAGGAAATCAAACCAGTTAATCCTAAAGGAAATTAACCCTGAATATTTACTGAACACTGATGCTGAAGCTCTTACTTGGGTCACCTGACTCATTGGAAAAGAGGAAAAGACACTGATGCTGAGAAAGACTGAAGGCAGGAGGAGAAGGGGGTGACAGAGGATGAGATGGTTGGGTAGCATCACTGACTCAAGGGACATGAGTTTGAGCAAACTCTGGGATACAGTGAAGGACAAGGAAGCCTAGTATGCTCCAGTCCATAGAGATGCAAAGAGTTGGACACGACTTAGTGACTGAACGACAACCACCACATTACTGGGGCTTCCCAGGGGGCTCAATGGTAAAGAATCTGCCTCCAATGCAGGAGACTCAAGTTCAATCCCGGGTCAGGAACATCCACTGGAGAAGGAAATGACAATCCACTCCAGTATTCTTGCCTGGAAAACCCCATGGACCGAGGAGCCTAGTGGGCTAGAGTCCATGGGGTCACAAAGAGTTAGACACGACTCAGTGACTAAACAACAGCAAATGACCGCATTATTAACTCTAGGCCCTGTGTTGTACGGCAGGTCTCCAAAACTTACCTTGTATAATTGTAACTTCATACCCACCGAGGATATGACTACTGTTTAAAAAGGACAGAATATGCTGTGTCAGAAAAAAGACAACTCTTCACCAGATTTGTTTCCCCTTTTCCTTGAGTACACAGCTTAACTACTGTGGAGGGCTACAGATGCCTTTGCATTCTTTGATAATCCTCTCATTAAAAACTATGCCTGTATTGTCTTCCTTCGTCTATCCTTTGACCAAAAGAATATGGCAGAAATGACCTATGCATGTGTCCAGACTGAGATCTGAAAAAACTAGCAACTCGCATTTCCTCTCTTTTGGACCAGCTTCTCTTATAATTTAGCATCTATGCTGTGAGGACACCCAGGTAGCCCCATGGAGAAGTCCATGTGGAAAAGAACAGGTCTGCAGTTCCCAGCTGACAGCAGCATGTCTTGTTAGTCGTATGGGTATTGAAAGAAGATCCTCCAACTCCAGTCGGGCATGATCAGATGGAGCAGCATGGAGATGAAGCACCCAAACCTATGACCCTGGCGGCTTTGTGAGCAAACTAAGCTACCGTTAGTGTTTTAAATCATTACGATTTATAGTGGTTTGTCAACTAGAATAGAATTTAATGCTGGAAGTGGGGTGTTAATGTTAAAAATCTAAAACCTGTGGCATTGATTTGGAATTGAATGGTAGGCTAGAGATTAGAAAGGCTTCAAGAAGATTATTAGTGAAATCAGAAGACTTGCTGGTGAGAATGTGAAGGACAGTGAGGAAATCATTATTTTAGGCCAGATAAAGGGTGACTCCTGTTATTTAGCAAGGAAAATTCGTCAATGTTGTTACCTGCAATAAATACAGAAAGAAGAAGATATAATGTGAACTGGTAGATTCAGCAGAATAATGAGTATGTCAAGTGGTTTCTCAACATCACAGAGAATAAGATGAAGCTGGAAAGAGAGATGGACTAAAAAACAAATGAATCATTTTCCAAGCAGAATTCGAAGGATATATAAAGGAACTAGGACTTCCTGGGTTCAAAACAAAAATGTTCTCATCCTTAATCTCTCCAGAGGACAAAACTTTCAATGTGAGAAAGAGTTTCAGGGAATGTATCAAATCCAGGGTACTTTATTAGCATGACTCTATGGTTGTACAAGATATCTAAGTCTAAAGCAAGGTTTCTGAGAGGTTTATGAATATTTAAGATGTGTGCAGTAGACTTTCTGAGTACCTTAAGAAAGTTCCTCTGAGAATTTTTGTGCTAGAAAAAAAGGGGGCTTGTAAGAATTTTATAGGTGTGCTCTGTGGTTCCTTTTATTTAAACAAAACAACTTTTAAGAATATTAACTGCATTGTCCTATAGCCCATGACTTTTACTCTAAGATAAAGGTCTCAGAAGCATCGGTGTTGCTTTTGTTTAATGGAATTTCTACAGATACCTGAAGTAAATTGTATCAGTTTGGACAAAAGATTGGCAGCGTGAAATGAAAAGAGGGCTTTGGGTCCCAAACTTCTATAGGCAGGAAGCAAGCTAGAAGTTTCCTCAGAGTAATGATGAGCTAGTCCCTATGGAACAGGATAGATGACTCAAGGGTAAGGACAAGAGCTCAGAGCCAAAAGTCAGAGAGAATAACCCCTCGAAAGCAGGATTGGGCCCCAGTAAGTTACTGGCACATGTTTCTCCCTAGATTTCTGTATTTTCATGAACAAATGACTCACATCTCTTTCCTGTTTTTGAGCAGAAGTATCTGTTGAATCTTACGCTCTATCTTAGTTTTGTCTTCTGGCCATGTGGGAGGGGGCAGACAATTTGACTCTTCTGTTCTGCAGGAACCATCCTTCAGAAATAGGTCTCAAGGAGCTTCATCTCCATCCAGATCTAATGTAAAGGAATCCTGAATCTCAAGTATGAGCCTGATGCTGATATAGTATGAGAATTTTGCAAAGTGTTGGAAGTGAGTGTGTGAGTGCAATTTGCACTTGAGAGAAGTGTAAAGACTCCTTGGAGAGGCCCACATGGAAATGAATGAAGGCCCCAAGATAACAGCCTCAGCCAGACCTCCAGATGACAGTGTTACTCACTCGCCAGCCACACGTGTAAGCCGTCTCAGAAGTAGACCCGCCAGCCCCCGACCAACTGCTTCAACTAGTGCTGTAAAGAGCAGACAGGAGCCCTCCCCAAGCTGCAGATTCACGAGCAAACTAAATATTTTCCCCCAATAGTTGAGATTTGGTATTATTAATCACAGAGCATCAGATAACCAGAACAACTATATTTCCTAGCCTCCTTAGCACTTCCTGGTGGCTCAGACGGTTAAGCGTCTGTTTACAACTTAGGAGACCTAAGTTCGATCCCTGGGTCAGGAAGATCCCCTGGAGAAGGAAATGGCAATCCACTCCAGTACTATTGCCTGGAAAATCCCATGGACAGAGGAGCCTGGTAGGCTACAGCCCACGGAGTTGCAAAGAGTCAGACATGACTGAGCGACTTTACCTTCCCTTACCTTTGCAAGTATTGGGGAAATATGACTGAGTTCTGCCCAACAGAAGCACTTAAGCCTTTAAACCACACATGTACAGCCCTCTGTGTTCCCTTCCCTTCCAGCTTTCTATGCAAAAGCAGAGCCACTTTAGCACCACCTTTAAGATGGTAGAATCACAGGACAGAAGGGATCGGGTTTTCTACATTTCTGCTTGGAAGAGTGAAGCAGATGCTTGTGGACGTCAGTGTCATGCCTTCTAAGCCCATTTGATTTCAATGCAAGTACAGTAAGTAATTTCATGTGTGTCACCAGGGTCCCACCTCAAACACTTGCTGCAACCTTTCTCTGACAAGATGCTCGGTACTTTTTATAAAGTCACAGAAGGACATTCTGTCACAGTCAGATGTGGCCCAGATGTGTGAGGTCAACAGCTCAGCCTCCCTGTATTAGATTCCTGTGGCTCCTGTAGCAAATTACTGCAGACTTAAAAGAAATGTACTCTCTCGCAGTTCTGGAACTGAGAAAGCCAAAATCAAATCCAATTGGATTAGCTCCTTCTGCAGGCTGCCAGGAAGAATTCCTTCCATGGCTCTCTCCTAGATTCTGATGACAGGGGGCAACCCTTGATGTGAATCAGTTTGTGGATACAATGACTCCAATCTCTACTTCCACAGTCACATGACCTCTTCTATGTGTTACTGTATCTTCTGTCTCTTACAAGAACACCTGCCACTGGATTTACACTAATCTCTAAATGCTTACCTTAGCTACACTGCAAAGGTCCTTATTCTAAGTAAATTCACATTCTGAGGTCCTGAGTGACACCATTTAGCCCAACAAACTCCCCATCATCCCCTGGGACAATTCTGAGGTACGTGCCCTGTAATTTCCTAATGGACTTCCAAAGGAACAGAGCCTTAGGTGACTGAGAGATAATCAACTCATGATGTACCTTTATTACTTCTCTGCCTTTTTTTATCTCATTTTTCCTGCACATTCAACTTCTCTTTTCTGGTACCATGTCTCATATGAATTACCTACAAGTTCTGCTAACTTCTAGAGAACCACAACTATGATAAGAGCATCCATTTTCATCAACTGCATGTGAGCATGAACAAAATATATCACTCTTATTTGAATTTAAGTTTGTTTTACCATTCTGCTTTGATCTGTGATAAAATAAGCCCACCATTCTTTATAACATTTAAATTCTCCACTTTTTTTCCCCTATGTTTCAGGCATCATCCACATTTTTCTTTTGTTTCTGTCAGACCTTTCCTGTCTTTAAAGGGGTCTGCAAAAGCTTTATGTTTTCTCTTAAACTAAGTTATTCTTAGATGTTTCAGGAAAGCAATTTTTAGATATTTAGTCCTTGAAATTGACATGCATAATTTCTCTCAAACACGTTCTTGGAGGTACACTCATTCATGGAAAATGAACATAATTTCTTCAAAAGGAAGAAGTTAATACTGGATACAATATTACAATTTAAATTTGAAGTATTCCCAGTGTCTCTTTTCAGTGAACGAAGGATTCTCTTAAAGATGGAAATAATAAAGTCTTATACTCCAAATACAAAAGACCCAAGAAATCGAATGGTCAGATGGGGAAAGTAAAGTGATGTGGTTAAAAAAAAAAGAGAAGTTTTGCTGCTAAGCAGGTATATTTCTTTTTTAACGCTTTGCAGCAAATTGTCACAAGTTTAGCAACTTTAAACAACACACATTTATCATCACACAGTCTCCATGGGTCAGGAGTTCAGGCACAGCGGAACTGTGTGCTCAGTGTCCCACAGAGCTGCTCTCCAGGTGGTGGCTAGGACTGGGAGCTCATCTGAGACCCAGAGTTCCCATGCAAGCCTGCATGGCTGTTGGCAGAATTAATTTCCTTATATCTATAGAATATATGGCACTTGATTTCCCAGTCTCTCTGACTTTAGAAAAGGTCTAATCTTCCTTATAAAGGGCTTACCTATCTAGGTCAGTAATACCCAGTGTAATACTTCTTTTCATTAATTCAAAGTCAAACTGATTAGGAGCCTTAATTACATCTGTAAAACCCTTTATCTTTAACATATAATCCAATCATAGGTTTAAGTTTTTATCTTAGGTTTATGGTTTTTGCCATATTCCACAGGCTAAAAGCAAGTCACAGGTTTTGCCCACAGTTAAGAGAAAAATGTTATAAAGAGCACAGCTTAATAGAGTTCTTAGAAGTCTGCTAACCTCTGCAGGGTAAAAATTATTTTAAGGGTGGTTTCCCTTGGCTGGATGTGCCCAAATTTTAAAAAAAGTTATTTTAATACTTTATTCAGGAGGGAAATGATATCAAAGATGGCTTGTCTTCTGAATAGTAACCTCAATTGACAGAACTGCACTATTGAATGAAAGGGCTATAATTTGTGAAATACATAACCATTTTGGAAAACAGCTTGGCATTTTCCAGTAAATTATGCCCATATCCTAACTCTCTGTAATTTCACTTACAGGCATATATCCTAGAGAAATCCTTGCATTTATTCACCAGGAGGCATACACAGAACTGTTCAGAAAAAGTGTTTACAACAGCCACACTTTCCCAACTGGAAATACCTCAACTCTCCATTAGCTATTGATACAAATAAATTGATTTGTATAATGAGATTAAAACAGAGTACTGAAAATGAATGGCCAACTGCATAGTGGGTATTATGGTGCTCTGCTTAGATTCCCTCTTTAGGGCCTGGCACTAACCCTTTGCTACTGATAATATTGACTATTGAAGGCTTCTAGTTGCACACTTCAGTGGGAATTGCCCGTAGAGGGAAGAAACTGATTCACCCAAGATTTCTCCGTTTTCTAGAAGGCAGCACCAATAACTGGCTTATGCTGTGATACTCAAGCTCACTTGCTTTGCCTCGACTGGGGACAACTCTGAAACAGCCATTCCCTGCTCCAAATCTTTCCTAAGGACTGGGTGAGGTCTGAGGTGTAACTACATGGCAAACCAGCTTCTCCTTCTGTTCAATCCTGCCTTTCCCAGTTCCTTACAGGTATCTCTCTCTAGAGTTGTCTGTCCCATATATAAGCCCATGAGTTATACATAGATACTTGCATTTGCATTTAAACTAAATTAACTAAATCACTCAAGTCATACATGGCTTGTGGCCATGGCTACCATAAGAGGCAGTGTAGATATGAAGCACGGCCACCATTCCAGAAAATCCCAATGGAAAGCTCTGCTCTAGAGCACTCTTAGGTGAAACTCTGCATGTGATTCCCCATCGCAGAATCTCTTCCCAGAGCACCCAAGCTAAGACGAGCTATTACACACTGCAGGATATATTGAGTTAAATTGTATATATTACTATTCTATTTTTCTAATCGTATTTCCATATATAATTATTGAAATCACAGGATTTGTCTCTGAATTTTTGTTTAAAATAAAAGACTCCCTAATAATGGTAATATGTTGCATCAGCAAGTTCTATCTTATTGATACCTGTCCTTACCTAAAAACCATACAGAAAAGAATCCATTCCCTATTCCTTAGGAACTCAGATTATTTTTAAAAGTTTATTTTGAAAAAAAATCCTAAGTAAAACTAGTGGCCATTTGTGTTTTAAAAAATAATAATGGACACTTAGTATTTGTAGCCCAGATTTAGAAGCAGGTTACCTTGATAGCCTCTGGTTCCCAGAAATAACCATTATGGTGAAGCTTATGTTGAGGATCCCTTTGTTTTTCCATATAGTTTTACCATATATAAACATTTCTGTAAGTTAATTAATATCTAGTACTGCTTGCTTTTAAATTGATACAAAAGTAATCATACTGAATATATCCTGGTGTGTCATGATCTTTCTCTTCGGTATTATGTTTGAGATAATAATAATTTTCCAGGCAAGAGTCCTGGAGTGGGGGGCCACTGCCTTCTCTGGCACAATACACTAGTGAACTAAAAACTGCTAATAAGCCTCACACCAGTCAAAAAAGTCTTGAGATGAATTGGGCATGTTTATCCAATTTGGAGATTTAATAGTGTGCCATGTTGATACTAAGGACAGGCAATAAGTAGAGCATATTTAATTAAATCTAAGAACATGTATACTATACATTGCCTTCAAATGCTTGATAATTATTCCACACAGGAAAATTAATGGTTAGTGAAAATTTACATTTTAATCAAGATTCACGTTTTAATTTTTAAGCTTATATCAGAGGGATTTTCTTTAGTTTTTTTTTGTACCTGTAAGAAATTTAGGTCCTTATACCTTATCCAGATACTGAGGTAAGAGAGTGATACTAGAGGCCAAAAAGCTGTAAATAGTTTTTGGAATATTGATTTATAAACTGAAATCCATAAATAAAAATATGACAAGATGTCAGTTTAGAAATCAGAATTATTCAAATAGATAACATTAAATTCCTGTTTTGTAAAAAGTAGGCTGAAAGTCCAGAGAAGGTAATGGCACCCCACTCCAGTACTCTTGCCTGGAAAATCCCATGGATGGGGGAGCCTGGTAGGCTGCAGTCCATGGGGTCACTGAGGGTCGGACACTGAGCGACTTCACTTTCACTTTTCACTTTCACGCATTGGAGAAGGAAATGGTAACCCACTCCAGTGTTCTTGCCTGGAGAATCCCAGGGATGGGGAAGCCTGGTGGGCTACCGTCTATGGGGTCACACAGAGTTGGACACGACAGAAACAACTTAGCAGCTTAGTAGCACCCTGAAAGTCAAGATGTAGGCAGGGGTAATTTGAGAGAATTGGCATGGTATCTGCAGATATCATTATGATATAACTGTCATATTACTCATATAGACAGCTTAAGAGTTGAAAGGAGCTTTAAAGTTCTCAAGTTTTTCTCTAGGCTTAACGACAAGTAAGCAAACTTTACTGTATGTCCAAATATCTGTGTCTCATTATACAGTATTTATAGATTTTATGTAGTGAATTAAATTACTTAAGAGTATTTCAAGTTTCCAAAGTTTATGTTAGACTTAGCAAAAATAGACAGTTACTAGACTTAGCAAAAGTAGACAGTTACTAGAGCTTTAACTATTTCTCATGTTTAACAGTCATACTAAATGGGGTCAGTAAATAGACTGGCTATCAGTTCACTTACATCACCACAAATCACCATACTGTTTTGTGTGTGTGTGTGTGTTAATCTGTGTGTAGACAGATGGAAGTTTTTGACATGGAACTAAGAAAATACTAAGTGTTACAGGAATGCCAAGTGCTAGATCTATAGGAGTGCCATAATATATCAGTGATAATAATACAAAAACTCAACAATAGTCACCAAGTAGAAGCAATGAGTTCATATGAAAGTTGCCTATTTTTTCTTACCACCCTTAAAAACACAAGGAGAGTATGTAGTCAACATAACCGAGAATCCCTGACTAATCAGAGTTTCTAATATAGTCAACTGTCATTGTTCCTAAAAATAGTAGAAAATGGTAGGGTGAGTAATTAGAAGAGCAGCAGCTGCTGCTGCTGCTGCTAAGTCGCTTCAGTCGTGTCCGACTCTGTGCGACCCCATAGACGGCAGCCCACCAGGCTCCCCCGTCCCTGGGATTCTCCAGGCAAGAACACTGGAGTGGGTTGCCATTTCCTTCTCCAAGGCATGAAAGTGAAAAGTGAAAGTGAGGTCTCTCAGTCATGTCCGACTCTTCGCGACCCCATGGACTGTAGCCTACCAGGCTTTTTCGTTCATGGGATTTTCCAGGCAAGAGTACTGGAGTGGGATGCCATCGCCTTGCAGGCAGGCCCTCATATCTTTTTGTTCTCCTCTTTTACGCATGTGAGTTGACTGATCTGAGTTTCACTTTTCTTCACTGTTTATCTATTAGTAAAGTAACAAATCAGGGAAATTGCCATAAACAAAAAATATACAATGCAAATCTAAGTTTCTTTCAAACCAGATCACCCGCCTGCAAATAACCAAAAAGAGACTGTGTTTTCTTCATACCCTATCTTTAATTTTACAGCTGATAGTACCCATCTAGAATGTCCTGCTGGATTTATCAATTCAGTGGGTAAACATAAAATTTGTGGCGCATATTTTTAAATTGTATGGCTTCTTTTTAACACTTGAGTCATTACTTATAAGTTTAGTGTTACATGGGGAACAGTGATCTAAAAAGTCAATTAACAATTTAGTTGTAAATGTGGCTGTTAAGCTATATAAACGAAAGAAGTGAAGAAAGGATAGGGCTTGAGCAATGAGGGTACCTTTGCTGATGGAGAAAAATCTCCAAATTAACCTTATCCCAAGGTTAATACTGCTAAACACTAAAGTAAGAATGTAACACCCTACCATTCAACTGGTGAATACCAATATTCAAAATGTAACTCCTCTTTGGCTAAAAATCCTTTAATCCACAAAGTCTATTTCTATAATTTGTGAATACAAAAAGAAAAACATATTCAATTTTATCAAGTGTGGTGGCTAGACAAAATTAATTATTCTTCATTTGTAGCTCTGGGAAGGCCTTATAAGTGTACCAACGTGCTCAGTCATGTCCAACTCTTTGCCACTCTGCGGACTGTAGCCTGCCAGCCTCCTCTGTCCACAGGATTAGGTACATTAGATCAGCCATTCTTTTAGGGAGGGATGATTTTAACTGTCTTCTTTTATCAACAATACAGTGAAATGAATCTATAGTTGTTTAGCACAGGAATGCCATATTAATTCATTCATGCTCTGAGTTTCACAAAATAGACTCCTTAGCCTTAATAATAATAGAAAAAATAATATTAAAACCTGTTATTTAATGAGTACCTACTCTATTTCAGTTACCGAAACAGGAGCACTTCAGTCAAAATAGAAACTATCACACTTAATTGCTTAAGTATTGACTCAGATCTATTCTGTGTAACAAAAGGTCAAATCTCCCATGCTGAATGAGTTACCTGTGTTTAGTGCAGATACCAGGCATAGAGCAGGCTCTCAATGAATAGTTTACAATAAACATGACTTAGGTGTTAGCCTCACCACGCTGTGGGGGCTGGGAGAGGAAAGGAAGCCTAGAAAGTTAACTTGTTTACGTTTTACTGCTTTTCTACTGTTTGAATCCAATTTCATCAGGAGAAATGACTATTCAAAGCACTAAGAGTCACTTCACAGAGGAGACAATGTATGATTTAATTATAGAAAGAAGAGGGCTTGCCAGGCAGCACAGCAGTGACGGATCTGCCTGCCAGCGACAGAGACACGGGCTCAATCCCTGGGTTGGCGAGACCCTCCGGAGGAGAAAACGACAGCCACGACAGCACTCTTGTCTGGAAAATCTCATGGACAGAGGCACCTGGTGAGGCACAGTCCATGCGGTCACAAAGAGTGAACACGACTGAGCAGCTAAGCACACAGACACACAAACACACACAGAAAGAAGGTCTGATATTTGAGAAGTTAACAAAGGAAAAAGATGGAGTTAAAGGAAACATATCTTGATTCCCACAACAGCAGAAACAATACTTTGTAGTTTTGTGAATAATCTATTCTATGGATGATGCTGTGTGGTTCTCAAATAGTCAGTAGTGTCTCCCCAACAAAATCAGTGGTTGTACAGGGGTGCAACAATATAAGACAAAGTGTCAGTGTTGAGAAATTTCTGCTAAGGTTCATTGAAATGCAGGGCTGGGACCAGAGCAAGGCAAGCGGGGTGTTTTCAGGATAAAACTTAAGTGCTAAGCCTATACTTGCACAATCTGGGGAGGTTTATCCTAGTGGACCCTGACCCTGGTCAGGAGGGAATGCTTTAGTGCAGTGTCAATTTCAATGGCCTAAGTTGCAGAGTTATGCTTTCTAATAGAGTTAGTCAAATATGGCTATTTAAATTCAGATGAAACTTAAAAACAATTGGTCCCTTGATTACTCCAGTCACAATAGCTATAACTTGCTGAACTATTCACATTTTCCCTCTAGGAACGTTTAAGTATTTATTCTGAATTCATTTTTCCATCACTATTTGTTAAGCAGATAACATAGGCAAGGCACAGTGTGTAGGCTGGGGAGTAGGGAAGAAAGGGATTCTCCAAATGAATCAAACCCTCTTTTCCAAAAGGCTGTGGTATAACAGGGAGCTAAGACCTGCAAAAAATAACAATAATATAAAGTAAAACAAATATTATAGAACCAATATATCAAAACTAAACAACTACAGGCACCACATATAGATGTGAGAGCTGTATCATAAAGAAGGCTGAGTGCCAAAGAACTGATGCTTTCAAATCGTGGTGCTGGAGAAGACTCTCGAAAGTCCCTTAGACAGCAAGGAGATCGATCAAACCAGCCAATCCTAAAGGAAACCAACCCTGAATATTCATTGGAAGGACTGATGCTCAAGCTCCAATACTTTGCCCACCTGATGCAAAGAGCCAACTCAGTGGAAAAGATCCTGAGGCTGGGAAAGCCTGAAGGCAAGAGGAGAAGGGGTGACAGAGAATGAGATGGTTGTATGGTATCATCGACTAAAGAGACATGAATTTGAGCAAACGCTGGAGACAGTGAAGGACAGGGAAGCCTGGTGTGCTGCAGTCCATGGGGTCACAAAGAGCTGAACAAGACTTAGAGACTGAATCACAACAACCACCGCATACGTGTGTGTGTGTGTGTGTGTATGTGTGTGTGTCTTGTGCACATAAGTAAAATATAAAATGTTTTCAGATAAGAATATTTTTTATCCTGGGGATCTGACTTTGAGATGAAAAATGAATCCCAGAGAAAATACAAAGCAGGATTAAAATCCGCATCTGTAAAGCCATAAGGGAAAATCTGGATGGGCTAAACATAAGTACCCTAAGCTGACAGCTTCATTATAACATTTTGCCATGTTACGGAACAAAATCTGTTGTACAGCAGGTAGAAAATGCATCAACAAAATTATATGTAGATAAAACATCAGTAATTAATTTAGAGTAACATAATAATCATAATAAAGATGCTTTTAAAATAAAAGCAAGGTCTTTATATCTGAGGGATAGATGATTTTAAAGNGGCACCTGGTGAGGCACAGTCCATGCGGTCACAAAGAGTGAGCACGACTGAGCAGCTAAGCACACAGACACACAAACACACACAGAAAGAAGGTCTGATATTTGAGAAGTTAACAAAGGAAAAAGATGGAGTTAAAGGAAACATATCTTGATTCCCACAACAGCAGAAACAATACTTTGTAGTTTTGTGAATAATCTATTCTATGGATGATGCTGTGTGGTTCTCAAATAGTCAGTAGTGTCTCCCCAACAAAATCAGTGGTTGTACAGGGGTGCAACAATATAAGACAAAGTGTCAGTGTTGAGAAATTTCTGCTAAGGTTCATTGAAATGCAGGGCTGGGACCAGAGCAAGGCAAGCGGGGTGTTTTCAGGATAAAACTTAAGTGCTAAGCCTATACTTGCACAATCTGGGGAGGTTTATCCTAGTGGACCCTGACCCTGGTCAGGAGGGAATGCTTTAGTGCAGTGTCAATTTCAATGGCCTAAGTTGCAGAGTTATGCTTTCTAATAGAGTTAGTCAAATATGGCTATTTAAATTCAGATGAAACTTAAAAACAATTGGTCCCTTGATTACTCCAGTCACAATAGCTATAACTTGCTGAACTATTCGCATTTTCCCTCTAGGAACGTTTAAGTATTTATTCTGAATTCATTTTTCCATCACTATTTGTTAAGCAGATAACATAGGCAAGGCACAGTGTGTAGGCTGGGGAGTAGGGAAGAAAGGGATTCTCCAAATGAATCAAACCCTCTTTTCCAAAAGGCTGTGGTATAACAGGGAGCTAAGACCTGCAAAAAATAACAATAATATAAAGTAAAACAAATATTATAGAACCAATATATCAAAACTAAACAACTACAGGCACCACATATAGATGTGAGAGCTGTATCATAAAGAAGGCTGAGTGCCAAAGAACTGATGCTTTCAAATCGTGGTGCTGGAGAAGACTCTCGAAAGTCCCTTAGACAGCAAGGAGATCGATCAAACCAGCCAATCCTTAAGGAAACCAACCCTGAATATTCATTGGAAGGACTGATGCTGAAGCTCCAATACTTTGCCCACCTGATGCAAAGAGCCAACTCAGTGGAAAAGATCCTGAGGCTGGGAAAGCCTGAAGGCAAGAGGAGAAGGGGTGACAGAGAATGAGATGGTTGTATGGTATCATCGACTAAAGAGACATGAATTTGAGCAAACGCTGGAGACAGTGAAGGACAGGGAAGCCTGGTGTGCTGCAGTCCATGGGGTCACAAAGAGCTGAACAAGACTTAGAGACTGAATCACAACAACAACCACCGCATACGTGTGTGTGTGTGTGTGTGTGTGTGTGTATGTGTGTGTGTCTTGTGCACATAAGTAAAATATAAAATGTTTTCAGATAAGAATATTTTTTATCCTGGGGATCTGACTTTGAGATGAAAAATGAATCCCAGAGAAAATACAAAGCAGGATTAAAATCCGCATCTGTAAAGCCATAAGGGAAAATCTGGATGGGCTAAACATAAGTACCCTAAGCTGACAGCTTCATTATAACATTTTGCCATGTTACGGAACAAAATCTGTTGTACAGCAGGTAGAAAATGCATCAACAAAATTATATGTAGATAAAACATCAGTAATTAATTTAGAGTAACATAATAATCATAATAAAGATGCTTTTAAAATAAAAGCAAGGTCTTTATATCTGAGGGATAGATGATTTTAAAGGGAACCATTTATAAAAATGGCAACTAAAATAACACACATAGGTAATGTCTCAAATTGCTTTATTTGTATGGAACAACTAAGTAATTCTCTTAGAACACTTTAATCTAAAGTGCTGCAAATGTTAGGGAAATTAACATGATTCTAAATATCTTCAAAATGTGGAAATGAAACTAATAAATTCTTTCCTTGTAAAAACCTATGATATGTGTATAACTGAATAAGATGAGTAGTCTTAAGTACTGAGCCTTCAGGAAGACAAATTCTAACTGAAGAAGTTCTATCGAGTATTTCTACAGTGTTCAGAAAGGTATACACTGCTTCTGGGGGTCATATGTTGGGGTAGGAGGCAGGGCAGGTGGGTGTCCTCAAAAACTGGTCACATGAGGACAGGCCAGAAAGACCTGGACTCTTCTATCAGAAAGCCTGGTCTCCCAGCATCCATAACCGGCATAAATTAATTTAAAATTGCAAATCAACATGAACGTCTAGGCTTTCCCAAATTCCTAGGTCAAACAAAGGGTATCTTATTATACAAGACTAAAATTTAGATAAATAAGAAGAAAAACTACTTCAATGCAGAGCCTTTGGACCATTACCAGAGACTCACCCTACCCTGAGGTACTACAAAGATGGAGGTGAGACTTCTGAGGACTCAGGGAGCTTAGCCTCTGAAGATCTGCCAACAAGACAGGGAAGGATAGTTAGTCCAAAGCAAAGGAGTTCAGGGCAGTCCCTACATCCAGTGAGGTCAGGAATAAAGACAGCGAAGAGACTGAGAGGACCTTTAGGGCCATCCAAGGTTGCAGGCGCTTCTGCAGATCTGATGGGGAATGGTTTAACTCTCTGGATTAGATCTCCTCTGCTGGACAAAGAGGAAAAAAAAAAAAAACCTGTCCAAATCGGAATGATGGTGAGGCTGCAGGATCTTTGTGACTAGAGTCTTTATAATTCAACCAGAGCTGCTGCTCCAGGCACAGCGTTGGAGTCAGCCACAATGTATGGACACGCAGGACCCTGCATGGCAGTTGTGACCCAGTTAGAGTGTTCTCAAGTCCTAGCAAAAGTGGTTCATGTATACCACTATTACTCATTCATGGTATTTAGTCCACACGACTATTGCTCAGTGAGAATCAATCACTAGATAAGCGTGCTACCAGCACTTTCTAGACAAATTATATCTAATAAGGTCCATTAAGCCATTTAATGGGGAACACAGTAAGTACAATCAGTGCCATATTACGCTTCTAGTGCCCCGGGGCAAACATTAGATATGGTGACTCTGTTTTCATTATAGGTTTAAAACTTTTTATTTAGATTCATATGAGTTTGTTTCCACAAAATAATGTTACTAAACTGAATTAATACTGTCCCTCAGTAAAAGTACAAACTATCATCTGCTCAATTCAATTACAAAAGTACCCACCACTCAGAAAACGAGAGGAACCAAATTTAAATGTGAACAAAAATGCATCAGACCAAACTAGGCTGCCGGATACCAAGACAAATAAATGAACAGTGAAATGGGCTCTGTTCAAATACTGGGAGCTTCCATGGCTTTCACGGAGACTGCTGCCTTTTCCTCTCACAGTAACTCTGAATATAATTACTTACAAATAAAATATGATTTTTAATCTCAAAACCTGAACTATTTTCATGCAATGTAATTTTCTTCTTTTTGTCTCGGATCATTTTTCTGCCTAACGCTTGGCTAGCTCCCTAATTCCCTTAGGTCCAGTTACCACATAGATAACATGCCACACTTTGTAATCTTTAAATAGCAAGAAACATGCATTTAGTTTCTCCCACAGGTTCTATTTCTTCTTCTTTCCTACTGTATCAGTTAAGCAAAAAGCTCATTTTCTCATGTTCTGTTTTCCAGTGATATGCCAAGGTTAAAATGGGGTTTCTAAAAGCATTAAATGACCACAGAGCCTATACTGAGTTGACATCACTTTAGACCAAAAAGAAGGAAATATAAATTTTAATTTGCTTTCACACAAATGTATACTTCTTTCTGAACTTTATACTAACTGAAAATATCTTTGTTATTTCCCCTTATTNGGGTTTCTAAAAGCATTAAATGACCACAGAGCCTATACTGAGTTGACATCACTTTAGACCAAAAAGAAGGAAATATAAATTTTAATTTGCTTTCACACAAATGTATACTTCTTTCTGAACTTTATACTAACTGAAAATATCTTTGTTATTTCCCCTTATTTTCTATAAACACCCACTATGTCATTGATTCCCAAATTGGAAGCCATTATTTAAGAGGTAAGACTTTAATCTTTCAATATGCATTATTCCTACTCAACATCTGTCAAAGACCTAAGGCATATTTTGTAAATAATTTTAGCAAGAACAAGTCAGATTCTATTAGAAAACTNGCAAAGAATCGGACATGACTGAATGAACAACAAAGGGGATGATGCACAGATCTATATACATGTATGTCTGTGTATCTATCTGTATCTAGAAAGCACATAGGAAGACAAAATCTTTAAAATGGTTTTGATGGGTTTCAGTGTCAAGCTTAACTACAGAGTATATCGCAGTGCTTCCAAATACCTGAAAGATGCTTTGTGAGCAGATAGAGAGAAACTGCATATACATTTCAGAGTAAGCCTGATGGGTCCAGCAAATTGGGTATTTTCTGTGCTGTAATTTCCTCCTTCTTTACAGAGCAAGCAGTCAGACTGAGTAAAGGTGGCAATGAACCAAATCTTGTGTTTTAGTGCATGCTACTATAGCACAAACTCCTGCTTCCATCAGTAAATTATGTACAAGTATAGTTGATCCTTGAACAATGCAGAGATTAGGGGTCCCTGTCCCCTTCACAGTCAAAAAACCTCCTATAACTTTAATGTCAGCCTTCCTATTGGCAGTTTTACATCCATGGATTAAACAACTGCAGATCCTATAATACTCAAGGGACTTAGTATTGGACTTAATTGCATCTACACACAAAAAAAATCTTGTACACAACAACAGAAACCACAAACAAAACAAAAAGACAACCCTCAGAATGGGAAAAAAATATTTGCAAATGAAACAACTGATAAGAGATTAATCTCCAAAATATACAAATAGCTTATGCAGCTTAGCATAAAAAGTAAACAAACAATCCAACCAAAACATGAGCAGAAGGTCTAAATAGACATTTCTCCAAAGACATACAGATGGCCAACAAATAAATGAAAAGATGTTTGCCTTCTCTAATTAAGAGAGAAATGCAAATCAAAACTACAATGACATATCACCTCACGTCGTTCATAATGACCATCATCAAAACATCTACAAACAATAAATGCTGGAGAGGGTGTGGAGAAAAGGGGCCCCTCCTACACTGTTGGTGGGGATGTAAATTGGTACAGCCTCTGTGTATAACAGTATGGCGGTTCCTTTAAAAACTAAAAACAGAGCTATCATATGACCTATGGAAGCAACCTAAATGTTCATTGACAGCGGAATGCATAAAGAAGATGTGGTTGATATACACCATGGAATATTAGCCATAGAAAGGAATGAAATAGTGCCACTGCAGAGACATGGATGGACCTAGAGATTATCATATGGAGTAAAGTAACTCAGAGAATACAAATGTCATGTTATATTGGCTATATGTAGAAACTACAAAATATAGTAGAGATAAACTTATTTGTAAAGCAGAAATAGAGTCACGGATGTAGAGAACAAAAATGGTTACAAACAGGGGAAGAGAGCGTAGGATGAATCGGTAGATTAGGATTGATATATTTATGGTACTAGGTATAAAATAGATTACTAATGTGAACCGACTATATAGCACAGGGAACTCAGTGCTTTATGGTGACCTAAATGTGAAGGAAATTGAAAAAAAGAGTGGATATATGTATACATATTGACTGTTTAATTTTGCTGTAGAGCAAGAAACTAACGCAATCTTGTAATGCAACAATACTACAATAAAAAATTTAATACAACAAAAAAAAGGAGTACGCATTTATTGAGAAAAAAAATGTGCTTAAGAAGACCTATGCAGTTCAAACCCATGTTGTTCAAGGGCCAGCTCTGCAGACAGAATTTTTTTAAAAAGGATGACCTAAGAGCACTGCAAGTTGATGATGTAGGAAGACCCTGTAATTACTTTTCCTCACTGACACACTGAATCAATAAGTTATGTATGAAACAAATTTCTCTGAGAAAGACCTGAAAACTGCCGATCTCTCACCTCCACAAAGGAGAAAACGATCTCATTGAGACAGGTAGAAAGGCTGGGACACAACTCACTAAACTGAGGGCAAACACTACCCCCCAGCTCAGTGACCCACAATCATCAGGGAACTCACAAACACGGAGCTTCTCTCTGAGGAATGAAGGGGTCATACCTCACATCAGGCCCCACGACTTGAAGATAACATCTGGCTTTGAAAACTGATAGGACTCAAGTCCATGGGCTAAACGAAGGGTTATAGCAAACTGAGAAATGATTTTTGAAGGATTTTTGTACAAACTCATTCATCCAAAGACCCAGCACAGAGGCAGCTTTTGAAAAGCATCCAGACTTTTATGTCAATGATATCCACTTGCTAATCTCAGAGTGTTAGGAACTCTTTGGCTACTATCTGGGAATGGAGGTGCTGGTGGGTGCCACTTGCATATTCTCACTTGCTAAAGCTGGTAGGTGCTATTTTTCCTCCAGTGGGTGCCATTTTATCCTCTAAACAGTGGGGCGCCACATCTGTGCTCTTCATCTGCCTTGCTAAAGCCAGTGGTTACCATCTTTGTTTTCTTCCTAGAGACCTTTATTTTCTCTTACTCTGGCAGCTGCCACCCTCATGCTTTTCCTCTCCTATGTTCCACAGCTTCAATATCTCCCTGAGGGAACCTTTTATACCTGTCCGGAACCCTGATTTTTTAAGAAGTAGAATCAAATATGTCCCTGATCATCTGGCTCTGCAGGCCAATGAAAATGGCATTCCTGAGTCCCACGAGACTCTAGCATTTGAAGAAACAGTTTCTGCAGGCTATCGCCCTTGCACTTCACTATATAGATAAAAGATGGAGACACACCCTCATTCTCTTACCATGAGAAAAGAAAATTACAGGCAAATATTCCCAAGGAACAAAAATAGAAACAAAAAATTCCTCAAAAAATTGGCAAATGGAAGTCAACAATACATTAAAAGGATCATATACCAAAAGCAAGTAGAATATCCCAGGGGTGCAAGTATGGTTCAGTATCTGCAAATCAATTAACATGATGCATCACATTACAAACACAAATGATAAAAATCATACAATCATCTCAACAGATCCAGAAGATGCATTTGACAAAAGTCAACATGCATTTATGATAAAAGTTTCAATGAATTGGGTATAGAGGGAAGGTATATCAACATAATAAAGGTCATATATAACAAACCCACAACTAACATCATACTCAATGAAAGTTTTCCTCTAAGATCAGGAACAAGACAAAAATGCTTATACTCACCACTTTTATTCACCACAGTATTGGCAGTGCTAGCCAGAACAATTAGGCAATAAAAAGAAATAAAAGGCACGCCCAAATATGAAAGGAAGAAGTAACTGTCAGTATTACCAATGACATTATATTATATTGAATTGGCCAAGAGGTACAACTTAGTGATTGAACAACAACAACAGAAGAAAATAAATCTTAAAGGTCCTCATCACCAGAAGAAAAAAAAAAAAATTTCTGTAGCTCTTCATAGTTACAGAGGTTAACTGGACTTACTGTAGTGATCATTTTACAATATATATAAATATTAAATCAGTATGTTATAAACAATGTTTATATAATTTTATATGTCAATTATATCTCAATAGAAAGGTATAATAAAAAGATCTTTTGAATACCTATGAGTAAGGTGATTCACAATCACATTTAATCCTCACAGCAATCCTGTGAGATGTGTTATTATCCCCTTTTGCCAAATGAATAAATTGATACTTTGAAGAATTACATAACTTGTCCAAGACTCATATCTTTTTAAGTTGATGGTGGGGACAAGGTTTTATTTGAATACAGATGCATGTGATTTCAAAACTTTATTTCTTCCTAAGACAATCACTTAAGTCAAAGCAAGATCCTTTGCTGATATAAGGCAGGCAGGACCATCTATTCATCTCTAGAAACTATGAGAACTATTTCCAGAACTGAAAAAGAATCTACCTCCTTCATCTTGGCCCACACACAAGCTGTTTTTCCCCAATAGGTTGATGTGATCCCAACAGGTTTTTTCCCCAACATATTCCTTCAACCTTGTGTTTGAAGCACTTGGCTGAATCATTAAGTGCAGCCACAGAGTAAGAGCCAAGACCAGAGCCCTGGATCTCCAACACTTAAAGACCTAGTAGAGGAAGGGGGGTGCTAAAATGTTTAAAGTGGAGCAACCAGTAAAGATGGAGGAAAAAAATATAGATGGTTATTAACCACTTAGAAAATAGCATTTCAGAAAAGATGGAGTAGCCAACAGTAACAAATGTTACTGAGAGGTTGAGTAAAATGAGTAGACAATTTATCACTAGTTTAGGCAAAGTCTACATACTTGGTGACCTTGTTAAGATAATATCAGTAGATGCAGGTAACTGAAGCCCAACAAAAATGAGCCTGTTTTATCTCTTTTGCTGAGACAAAAAACAGAAACATCTTAGAGTACTCCAGATACTGCCTACTATATATGATTTTGAATAAAAGTTAAGAGAATGTTTTATTAATTATTTTTTTACCTTGAAATACTTCCCTGCTGTTTCTGGATACATACTTCTAGAATTAATACCTTCAGAGAATGATCTTCTGTGATGGGTATCCAGAAATCACATTATTATAAGCTATATTATTTTCTGCACCCAAGACTAGGATGGTTCTTTCTGTTTTATATTCCAGTAGCACACTGTATATTCCCTTCAGAAAACCTCACACTTCAGTTATTGGTTTAGTTATTTTTTAATATCTACCTCTCTGGCTAGACTGTGAGCCCCATGAGAAGGATGGCTATTCACTGTTCTTTTCCTTATTCTTGTTACTGTTCTTTTCGTTATTCTAACAGTGCCTGGAACATAACAAAATCTCAACAAATTTTAGTTACTGTACACTTGTGAATGAATGTGTTACTTCTAAATCCTTTTCTCCATATGGGACATAGAATTCAGAATCAATCTTCCATATGATATAGAATGCTTCCCTTTGGCTGCTTGCCAGAATAAGCAAGTAACTAAAGTTCGATACTTTTATCCGATGAAATTTTAAAAGGAATAAAATGGAATAAAAACTGAACTTTTAATAAGCTATTATAAAGCATGGTAAAGAACCAAACCTCTCTGTGGAGAGCCATGTAGTACATTTGAGGAAAATAAAATGCAGCAATGAAATGTAAAAAAGGAATCAGTTCATTTCTATGTGAGATTCCATTATCCTTTAACTTGCTCTGCTTACAATGAGGGAAATTAGATTACCAGATTATAACAGCCTATTCTGCCTTTGCTAATTATGTATGTGAACAGACATCAGTTATGGGTGATGGGTAAATTGCATATGTATTATAAAAGTTAGAACAATGAATAGTTTGTTGTATTTTGTTTTCTATTTGACACTGTTGTGAAGATTAGGAGCTTTAAAAGAAACTTGCTACTAAATGTCAGCATCTCTTAATGGAGACTGTCTCATCAATATATTTCATTTTATTAATGTAACACCATTTGATTTATTTGAGTTTATTGCTGCTTATGATGTTCCAAAACAATTAATATGATAAAAAGTATCAGGAGTGTATATCCTGGCTCTAAACATATGGATGGATGGATGGATATAGATATAAATATATGTGTGTGTACACATGCATACGGGCACACACAAATCCTTTATTACAAAGAAAAATCATATAAATAAAATCAAAGCAATGAGGACAACAGTATCAATGTTTACTGGAAGGCTACACATAATGACTTTTTAAAAATACATCACAGTGTTAACATGTAAAAGTCCTTTTAGATGGCCCAGAGTTCCTTTAGAATTTCACATTTGCCTTTCAACCTAGTCTTCATTTCAGTAAAAACCACTCTAAATAATGATATCTTGACTTGAATTTTGTCTTCAGTATATTTCTCTCTTTTAATTATGTTTATGCTTTGTTTTCTAATTTATTAGTCATGTGTGTGTATGCTAAGTCACTTCAGTCATGTCCAACTCTGCAACCCTATGGACATGTAGCCTGCCAGGCTCCTCTGTCCATGGAATTCTCCAAACAAGAATACTGGAGTGGATTTCCATGACCTTCTCTAGGAGATCTTCCCAACCCAGGGATTGAACCCATGTCTCAAGTCCCCTGCACTGGCAGGAGAGTTCTTTACCACTAGTGTCACCTGAGAAGCCCTAATTTATCAGATACTTCCAAACATATAACTTTCTGATTATGTCTTCGTCACTCACTCATGTCTCACTCTTTGCAACCCCATGAACTGTAGCCTGTCAGGCTCCTCTCTCCATGGGATTCTCCAAGCAAGAATACTGGAGTGGGTTGCCATTTCCTTCTTCAGGGGATCTTCTTGACCCAGAGACTGAACCTGGGTCTCCTGCATTGTAGGCAGATTTGTTACCATCTGAGCCACCACAGAAGCCCTTTAAAGGACTTAAAAGTCACTCATTCATTCACAAAAATATAATAATGAAAGTTCACTGGGTTTTGGACTAGAGAGAAAAAATATCATTATGTTCATTTTAGAGATAGAAAAACTGGTTAATTACTGATTGCTTTGCTAAGTCTAGTGAGTAGCAGAGTCACGTTTGTGTGTGTGTGTGTGTGTGTTTTAAAGCCTTATAGTTTTAACTACATGTATTATAAACAAAAATCACAACTACTATATTCAGTATTTTGGGAGTATCTGTTATATGCAAATGTTATACCACATATGAAGAATTCATTGGTGGGCAATAATGACAAAACTGCTCCAGAGGGTTTCACAATCTGTTTCACCATATTGTCTTCTATGATCTTAATAGCTATATTATTTTACTAATGATTCAGTAACATCACTAACATCTACTGATTTTTTTTTCTCTTAAAAGGGAATTATGTTAAGGATTCTATAAATTCTGGGCATCTGGGAAAGAGCAGTCTAAGTCATGAAACACAACACAGACTATTAGGCAAAAATATCCCATAAGAAGATTTCTTACATACTATTACACTTTTTGCAATTTAATTTTTAATTGGCATTTACTTTATTTTCCTTCTCTCTAGATATATATCAAAGAGGAAAAAAATCTAAAGAAAAAAAATAAAATCAGGGCTAGGAACAAATAACATTTTATTTGATACTTGCCTAATGTCAAATCTCTTGAAGAACTTGTTGAAATATGGACTCCCAGGATTCTTCACAGATAACCTGTTTCACTGGGTCTGAGGTGGTCAGACTTCCCAGGTGATTCTTAGGATCAGGGCAGTTTGAGAAACACTGAACTAGAATCAAGCAAGTGTAAGAAAATGTATGCTTCTGTCTTTATGTTTACTGAACTTTCCATGAATTTCAAGTAATTTGATTTACTTAAATGACCCATCTGAATAAAAAAATGAGTGTTAAAAATAAAAGATTCAAGACCCATTGATTTTCTGGGTAACTATAAAATCACAGAGTGAAAGAATAAATTCTAAGTTAGATGACTTGACTTCACGTATAACCTTCCATGAAAAAAACATAGCAAGAAGCACGTCATGGAATGATTTCTTTTTGCCTATAATTATTATGAATGAAGTTACACTTTTAAAGAATAAAGGTTTCTAAAATGGGAACACATTAAAACAAAAATCATATAATGCAATATAGATTCTAATAGGGCAGCTTTATGGCTACAACATTATGCAGTGCCAGGGGTCATCATTTCTAGCTTTCTGTATAACTGGATGAAGCAGGTAGTTNAGAATAAAGGTTTCTAAAATGGGAACACATTAAAACAAAAATCATATAATGCAATATAGATTCTAATAGGGCAGCTTTATGGCTACAACATTATGCAGTGCCAGGGGTCATCATTTCTAGCTTTCTGTATAACTGTATGAAGCAGGTAGTTTTGATAATAAATCTAATTCAGTTCTAGACTTGTTAGATGCCAAATTCATATCAGTTAAAGGTTTTATGAAGATAGGTCCTAGATTCCAAATATATCACAAATAGATAATACTTTTCTTCAGAAATTTAAAGTCAACTTATTTTTTGACTTGAGGTAAGGAATACATTGGAATCTGAAATACATATATTATGACCATGCATGATTCATTTACTATCTGTCTTGTCTATCAATCCATCCATTCTCCCACCTATTTTTTTTAAATCACCATTTCAAAATCCTATCTTCTCTTGATCTACGTAAGATCATCTACTATGTCTGGCGTTTATTTATCTGATTGTTAGAACGTTATGCTATATATCACCTTCTGTATCTTCTTTTTCACTCTGCACTACGTTTTTAATTTCTCCATGTTACTATGTAAACACTTAACTCATTTCTTCTAACTGTCTCATGATATTCTATAGAGCAAATCCACCATGTTTTAACTTATCTATTCTCCAATGAAGGACGTACAGATTACCTCCAACTTTTCAGTATCACAAACAATGTTTGAATAAACATTCTATCAAATATCTTCTTAGGGGTCTTTGTGCAAATATGCCTAACATATAGGTATATCAGGACTGCTGGTTCCTAAATCCTAGTTTACATGCTAACCAAAAGTGCATGGGGACTCCAGTGTCTCTATTCCCTCATGAACACTGGCATTATCTATTTTCGTTAACCTTCTGGATATGATAGTAGTTCAACGTTGTTTTGACTGAATTAATAATAAGTATAAGGAACTTCTCCAAGCTTATAAGCCTCTTGAATAAGCATTTTTATAAATTCCCTGTTCATTTTTTGTGCCTATTTAATTGGAATCTCTATCTTTTCCTGGTTGTTATTTTGGAATTCCTTAGTCATAGGTCAGCTTTTGACACTGCAAAGATCTTTCACTTTTCTCACAGTGTACATTTATAAGAAAATTGCCAATTTTAAAATAATTAAGTTGATCAATTTTTCTATTTGAAATTTGTGCTTTGGCACTGTTATATTTAAAATAGATAACCAACAAAAACCTGTTGTACACCACATGGAACTCTGCTCAGTGTTATGTGCTAGCCTGGATAGGTGATGGGTTTGGGGGGAATGGGTACATGTATATGCATGGCTGAGTCCCTTCGCTGTTCACCTGAAACTACCACAGCATTGTTAATTGGCTCTACCCCAGTACAGAACGTTTCTGGTGTTAAAAAAATTAATACAAATTAAAAAAAATAAAGAAGCTCAAAATTAAGAAAATTAAGATTTGTGCTTTGGAATTTTAAGAAGTCTCTTCTACATGCATCAGAAAGGTATTATTCTATACTATCTTTAGTATGGTAGTATGGTAAAGAATGTATGGCTCAGGTGGTAAAGAATCCGCCTGCCATGCGGCAGACCTGGCTTCAATCCCTGGGTTGGGAAGATACCCAGGAGGTGGGCATGGCAACCCACTCCAGTGTTCCTGCCTGGAGAATCCCCATGGACAGAGGAGCCTGGCTGACTACAATCCATGGAGTTGCAAAGAGTCGGACACGACTAAGTGACTAAGCACACACATTGTTATTATTACTACCATTCACACTTGCCTCTTTCATCCTCTCAAGTTCACACTGGATATGGTGTTAACTAAGAAACCAGTCCTTCCCACAACTCCCTTACCCCCCTAGCTCCATATGATGAGACACTTTTCCTAACATTCTAAATTGTCTTTTCCTTTCCCTAGTAATACGTGTAACACAACTTTTAGTGTAAAGAAATTCTATTGTTCTTGTATTTGTTAAGTAAGATTTATTCTTATGTGAGCCAAGAGCGCTTGGTAGATTCTGTTAGTCTTCCTATCCATATGGCTCACAAATTACAACAGTTCTTTCCCTTTCTAATTTATATTCTCTTATTTCTTCAAGAGTATGTTAATCAGCAATATTAATAGGATACTTATTTCTTTCTTAAACAAATGTACCTAAATTTAATGTTAATGTTTGCCATAATTTTTTTAAATGTAAACTTAAATAAAAGAAAATCTGTTCCATTCCTAAATTTTCAAGAGTCTCTTCTATTATCATAAAGAGGCATCAAATTTCACCATATGTTCATTCTACATATATTACATAAATATATGCTCTTCCTCCTTTATAGTGATTCATATTGATAATTTTTTTTACCTAATGTCAAATCATCCTTGCATTCCTGAGATAAAATTGCTTGATCTGGTTCTATTTTAAATATGCCATCTGATAATTTATTTGGAATGTTTAAATCACTGTTTATTTTCAAGATGTGCTTATAATTTTCTTTTCAAATATTATCATAGTCCAATTTTAGAACCAAAATTATACTAGTCTTACTGGCAAAATCTACTCTGCATGTTGTTTATCCTTTTAGAATTTATTAAGGTTTCACTTGTCGATTAATTTATTGACCTAACTGAAATACATATTGATGGAAATATAACTATTTAATAATTCTTTATGCTTTGGATTTCTTATGTTCCTGTTTTCCTCACCCAATAAATAGGATACCACTCATTTTGAACAATTTATTTTTATAAGAATTTATATATTGATTATAAAGTTTATACTTATGAAATTTCCTTTCATAAACTTTCTTTTACACATTTTATATTAATATTTGAAGAAAAATTAAGATTAAAATGTGTGTGAATTTACTTAGTTTTAGTGTGTAGATAATCACATGAGGTAGTGGAAAGTTATCTTCTTTTCAGAATGATCACCATTCCCCAAACTAATGCTACTGATTGCATAAGAAAAAGTTCATCATGAGGGAGGAAATATAATAAAAGTCAGGCACACTTTCTAGCTAATTCCTCAAGATTATTATTTAAATAATATCTCAAAGTAAGAAAACATAATTGCAATTTTTCTACCTGCAAATTTCAAAGTTACATTTTATTTAAACTTTCCTTTTATTAATTATTTAGAGTTAATTACCTAGAGCAAAAACAATAGGAAAACAAAAACATCTATGGCAAATATTTTTACTAAAAGAACTGAAGAAGTATACATTTACACATCAAGGAAGACTTTCTTAAACTTGATACGTATATATTCATATAAGCTTCCAATTAAGGTATCATGGGAGGATATTTTCTTTCTTCTGTGCAGTTTTCAGAAAACTTCTCCCTTGGAAAAGGAAATAACAACCTACTCCAGTATTCTTGCCTGGAAAATCCCATGGACAGAGGAGCCTCGCAGGCTACAGTTCATGGGGTCACAAAGAGTTGGACACAACTGAGCAACTTAACTTTTCAGAAGACATCTTGGCCAAAATGTTTAAATGAAGAGCAGTATACTTATGCTGCACATGCACAAATATTTTTGCATAGACCTTCTCTTAAGTAAGCAGTTANTGTGTGTGTGTGTGTGTGTGTTTTAAAGCCTTATAGTTTTAACTACATGTATTATAAACAAAAATCACAACTACTATATTCAGTATTTTGGGAGTATCTGTTATATGCAAATGTTATACCACATATGAAGAATTCATTGGTGGGCAATAATGACAAAACTGCTCCAGAGGGTTTCACAATCTGTTTCACCATATTGTCTTCTATGATCTTAATAGCTATATTATTTTACTAATGATTCAGTAACATCACTAACATCTACTGATTTTTTTTTCTCTTAAAAGGGAATTATGTTAAGGATTCTATAAATTCTGGGCATCTGGGAAAGAGCAGTCTAAGTCATGAAACACAACACAGACTATTAGGCAAAAATATCCCATAAGAAGATTTCTTACATACTATTACACTTTTTGCAATTTAATTTTTAATTGGCATTTACTTTATTTTCCTTCTCTCTAGATATATATCAAAGAGGAAAAAAATCTAAAGAAAAAAAATAAAATCAGGGCTAGGAACAAATAACATTTTATTTGATACTTGCCTAATGTCAAATCTCTTGAAGAACTTGTTGAAATATGGACTCCCAGGATTCTTCACAGATAACCTGTTTCACTGGGTCTGAGGTGGTCAGACTTCCCAGGTGATTCTTAGGATCAGGGCAGTTTGAGAAACACTGAACTAGAATCAAGCAAGTGTAAGAAAATGTATGCTTCTGTCTTTATGTTTACTGAACTTTCCATGAATTTCAAGTAATTTGATTTACTTAAATGACCCATCTGAATAAAAAAATGAGTGTTAAAAATAAAAGATTCAAGACCCATTGATTTTCTGGGTAACTATAAAATCACAGAGTGAAAGAATAAATTCTAAGTTAGATGACTTGACTTCACGTATAACCTTCCATGAAAAAAACATAGCAAGAAGCACGTCATGGAATGATTTCTTTTTGCCTATAATTATTATGAACGAAGTTACACTTTTAAAGAATAAAGGTTTCTAAAATGGGAACACATTAAAACAAAAATCATATAATGCAATATAGATTCTAATAGGGCAGCTTTATGGCTACAACATTATGCAGTGCCAGGGGTCATCATTTCTAGCTTTCTGTATAACTGTATGAAGCAGGTAGTTTTGATAATAAATCTAATTCAGTTCTAGACTTGTTAGATGCCAAATTCATATCAGTTAAAGGTTTTATGAAGATAGGTCCTAGATTCCAAATATATCACAAATAGATAATACTTTTCTTCAGAAATTTAAAGTCAACTTATTTTTTGACTTGAGGTAAGGAATACATTGGAATCTGAAATACATATATTATGACCATGCATGATTCATTTACTATCTGTCTTGTCTATCAATCCATCCATTCTCCCACCTATTTTTTTTAAATCACCATTTCAAAATCCTATCTTCTCTTGATCTACGTAAGATCATCTACTATGTCTGGCGTTTATTTCTCTGATTGTTAGAACGTTTACTGTTGTGGTGTGTGTTTACTTTAAATTTACATAACTAGTATTATGCTATATATCACCTTCTGTATCTTCTTTTTCACTCTGCACTACGTTTTTAATTTCTCCATGTTACTATGTAAACACTTAACTCATTTCTTCTAACTGTCTCATGATATTCTATAGAGCAAATCCACCATGTTTTAACTTATCTATTCTCCAATGAAGGACGTACAGATTACCTCCAACTTTTCAGTATCACAAACAATGTTTGAATAAACATTCTATCAAATATCTTCTTAGGGGTCTTTGTGCAAATATGCCTAACATATAGGTATATCAGGACTGCTGGTTCCTAAATCCTAGTTTACATGCTAACCAAAAGTGCATGGGGACTCCAGTGTCTCTATTCCCTCATGAACACTGGCATTATCTATTTTCGTTAACCTTCTGGATATGATAGTAGTTCAACGTTGTTTTGACTGAATTAATAATAAGTATAAGGAACTTCTCCAAGCTTATAAGCCTCTTGAATAAGCATTTTTATAAATTCCCTGTTCATTTTTTGTGCCTATTTAATTGGAATCTCTATCTTTTCCTGGTTGTTATTTTGGAATTCCTTAGTCCTAGGTCAGCTTTTGACACTGCAAAGATCTTTCACTTTTCTCACAGTGTACATTTATAAGAAATTGCCAATTTTAAAATAATTAAGTTGATCAATTTTTCTATTTGAAATTTGTGCTTTGGCACTGTTATATTTAAAATAGATAACCAACAAAAACCTGTTGTATACCACATGGAACTCTGCTCAGTGTTATGTGCTAGCCTGGATAGGTGACGGGTTTGGGGGGAATGGGTACATGTATATGCGTGGCTGAGTCCCTTCACTGTTCGCCTGAAACTACCACAACATTGTTAATTGGCTCTACCCCAATACAGAATGTTTCTGGTGTTAAGAAAATTAATACAAATTAAAAAAAATAAAGAAGCTCAAAATTAAGAAAATTAAGATTTGTCCTTTGGAATTTTAAGAAGTCTCTTCTACATGCATCAGAAAGGTATTATCCTATACTATCTTTAGTATGGTAGTATGGTAAAGAATGTATGGCTCAGATGGTAAAGAATCCGCCTGCAATGCGGCAGACCTGGCTTCGATCCCAGGGTTGGGAAGATACCCAGGAGGTGGGCATGGCAACCCACTCCAGTGTTCCTGCCTGGAGAATCCCCATGGACAGAGGAGCCTGGCTGACTACAGTCCATGGAGTTGCAAAGAGTCGGACACGACTAAGTGACTAAGCACACACATTGTTATTATTACTACCATTCACACTTGCCTCTTTCATCCTCTCAAGTTCACACTGGATATGGTGTTAACTAAGAAACCAGTCCTTCCCACAACTCCCTTACCCCCCTAGCTCCATATGATGAGACACTTTTCCTAACATTCTAAATTGTCTTTTCCTTTCCCTAGTAATACGTGTAACACAACTTTTAGTGTAAAGAAATTCTATTGTTCTTGTATTTGTTAAGTAAGATTTATTCTTATGTGAGCCAAGAGCGCTTGGTAGATTCTGTTAGTCTTCCTATCCATATGGCTCACAAATTACAACAGTTCTTTCCCTTTCTAATTTATATTCTCTTATTTCTTCAAGAGTATGTTAATCAGCAATATTAATAGGATACTTATTTCTTTCTTAAACAAATGTACCTAAATTTAATGTTAATGTTTGCCATAATTTTTTTAAATGTAAACTTAAATAAAAGAAAATCTGTTCCATTCCTAAATTTTCAAGAGTCTCTTCTATTATCATAAAGAGGCATCAAATTTCACCATATGTTCATTCTACATATATTACATAAATATATGCTCTTCCTCCTTTATAGTGATTCATATTGATAATTTTTTTTACCTAATGTCAAATCATCCTTGCATTCCTGAGATAAAATTGCTTGATCTGGTTCTATTTTAAATATGCCATCTGATAATTTATTTGGAATGTTTAAATCACTGTTTATTTTCAAGATGTGCTTATAATTTTCTTTTCAAATATTATCATAGTCCAATTTTAGAACCAAAATTATACTAGTCTTACTGGCAAAATCTACTCTGCATGTTGTTTATCCTTTTAGAATTTATTAAGGTTTCACTTGTCGATTAATTTATTGACCTAACTGAAATACATATTGATGGAAATATAACTATTTAATAATTCTTTATGCTTTGGATTTCTTATGTTCCTGTTTTCCTCACCCAATAAATAGGATACCACTCATTTTGAACAATTTATTTTTATAAGAATTTATATATTGATTATAAAGTTTATACTTATGAAATTTCCTTTCATAAACTTTCTTTTACACATTTTATATTAATATTTGAAGAAGAATTAAGATTAAAATGTGTGTGAATTTACTTAGTTTTAGTGTGTAGATAATCACATGAGGTAGTGGAAAGTTATCTTCTTTTCAGAATGATTACCATTCCCCAAACTAATGCTACTGATTGCATAAGAAAAAGTTCATCATGAGGGAGGAAATATAATAAAAGTCAGGCACACTTTCTAGCTAATTCCTCAAGATTATTATTTAAATAATATCTCAAAGTAAGAAAACATAATTGCAATTTTTCTACCTGCAAATTTCAAAGTTACATTTTATTTAAACTTTCCTTTTATTAATTATTTAGAGTTAATTACCTAGAGCAAAAACAATAGGAAAACAAAAACATCTATGGCAAATATTTTTACTAAAAGAACTGAAGAAGTATNAATTGCAATTTTTCTACCTGCAAATTTCAAAGTTACATTTTATTTAAACTTTCCTTTTATTAATTATTTAGAGTTAATTACCTAGAGCAAAAACAATAGGAAAACAAAAACATCTATGGCAAATATTTTTACTAAAAGAACTGAAGAAGTATACATCTACACATCAAGGAAGACTTTCTTAAACTTGATACGTATATATTCATATAAGCTTCCAATTAAGGTATCATGGGAGGATATTTTCTTTCTTCTGTGCAGTTTTCAGAAAACTTCTCCCTTGGAAAAGGAAATAACAACCTACTCCAGTATTCTTGCCTGGAAAATCCCATGGACAGAGGAGCCTCGCAGGCTACAGTTCATGGGGTCACAAAGAGTTGGACACAACTGAGCAACTTAACTTTTCAGAAGACATCTTGGCCAAAATGTTTAAATGAAGAGCAGTATACTTATGCTGCACATGCACAAATATTTTTGCATAGACCTTCTCTTAAGTAAGCAGTTATTTGCTAGTTTCTGCTAATGTACTGTGCCACAGTACTTAAGGCACAGCATTATGTACTGCAAGTTCAATAATATTATAACACAGCTTCTAGTATCATTAAACTCAGTGTTTACTATGGAAATCAGGTAAGTTGTAGGACATTTAAGATGTGAAAAAATTAGAGGGTGCTGTGACCACATGGTACAGTCAAGTCTGCATTATTTATAGTATAAAACGAAAAGTAGAGGAAAGGAGGTCATTTCTCTGTTCTTTAAAAGCACAGTGATATTCATTGCACTATTATTTGTAAAAGTGAAACACTGAAGCTGACATTTAAATTGTGGTGTATTTATGTGATACGTAGCCAGTAAAACAATAAATGTACTTAAAAGTATCAGTATGCATAGTTCTTAAAAAAGTGACACTAAGCCTTAAAAATTACAGATTTCCTCTCAAATACCTAAAGGTTGTTTAGACCGGTATTGGAGTTAGTACGTGTAACCACACCACTGCACTGCTTGCTTGTACACTGGAGTATGAGAGAGACAGGTATTACAAATGGTTAATAGATATGTATTATAAATGTTTATAAAGATCAACAAGAAAGCTAATAACAAATTCATAACAGATTGTCGCAAAGGTAAGAGGCAGGGAAATTTGATTTTGGAGGGAAACAAAGGGACTCTGCACTAGCGCCCGATGTGTAGGTTCTGAGGACCCCTCAGGAACAAATGACAGTTTCTTTAAGAAAAAAAGCAAAAACAAAACAAAAAATAGATGCTTTAAACAGACTTGAATGTATGTTGACTTATCCTCTTCTGCAAGTTATCTATATGAAAAGAAAAGTTATGATCTGAAGGTTGNGGAAGATACCCAGGAGGTGGGCATGGCAACCCACTCCAGTGTTCCTGCCTGGAGAATCCCCATGGACAGAGGAGCCTGGCTGACTACAATCCATGGAGTTGCAAAGAGTCGGACACGACTAAGTGACTAAGCACACACATTGTTATTATTACTACCATTCACACTTGCCTCTTTCATCCTCTCAAGTTCACACTGGATATGGTGTTAACTAAGAAACCAGTCCTTCCCACAACTCCCTTACCCCCCTAGCTCCATATGATGAGACACTTTTCCTAACATTCTAAATTGTCTTTTCCTTTCCCTAGTAATACGTGTAACACAACTTTTAGTGTAAAGAAATTCTATTGTTCTTGTATTTGTTAAGTAAGATTTATTCTTATGTGAGCCAAGAGCACTTGGTAGATTCTGTTAGTCTTCCTATCCATATGGCTCACAAATTACAACAGTTCTTTCCCTTTCTAATTTATATTCTCTTATTTCTTCAAGAGTATGTTAATCAGCAATATTAATAGGATACTTATTTCTTTCTTAAACAAATGTACCTAAATTTAATGTTAATGTTTGCCATAATTTTTTTAAATGTAAACTTAAATAAAAGAAAATCTGTTCCATTCCTAAATTTTCAAGAGTCTCTTCTATTATCATAAAGAGGCATCAAATTTCACCATATGTTCATTCTACATATATTACATAAATATATGCTCTTCCTCCTTTATAGTGATTCATATTGATAATTTTTTTTACCTAATGTCAAATCATCCTTGCATTCCTGAGATAAAATTGCTTGATCTGGTTCTATTTTAAATATGCCATCTGATAATTTATTTGGAATGTTTAAATCACTGTTTATTTTCAAGATGTGCTTATAATTTTCTTTTCAAATATTATCATAGTCCAATTTTAGAACCAAAATTATACTAGTCTTACTGGCAAAATCTACTCTGCATGTTGTTTATCCTTTTAGAATTTATTAAGGTTTCACTTGTCGATTAATTTATTGACCTAACTGAAATACATATTGATGGAAATATAACTATTTAATAATTCTTTATGCTTTGGATTTCTTATGTTCCTGTTTTCCTCACCCAATAAATAGGATACCACTCATTTTGAACAATTTATTTTTATAAGAATTTATATATTGATTATAAAGTTTATACTTATGAAATTTCCTTTCATAAACTTTCTTTTACACATTTTATATTAATATTTGAAGAAGAATTAAGATTAAAATGTGTGTGAATTTACTTAGTTTTAGTGTGTAGATAATCACATGAGGTAGTGGAAAGTTATCTTCTTTTCAGAATGATTACCATTCCCCAAACTAATGCTACTGATTGCATAAGAAAAAGTTCATCATGAGGGAGGAAATATAATAAAAGTCAGGCACACTTTCTAGCTAATTCCTCAAGATTATTATTTAAATAATATCTCAAAGTAAGAAAACATAATTGCAATTTTTCTACCTGCAAATTTCAAAGTTACATTTTATTTAAACTTTCCTTTTATTAATTATTTAGAGTTAATTACCTAGAGCAAAAACAATAGGAAAACAAAAACATCTATGGCAAATATTTTTACTAAAAGAACTGAAGAAGTATACATTTACACATCAAGGAAGACTTTCTTAAACTTGATACGTATATATTCATATAAGCTTCCAATTAAGGTATCATGGGAGGATATTTTCTTTCTTCTGTGCAGTTTTCAGAAAACTTCTCCCTTGGAAAAGGAAATAACAACCTACTCCAGTATTCTTGCCTGGAAAATCCCATGGACAGAGGAGCCTCGCAGGCTACAGTTCATGGGGTCACAAAGAGTTGGACACAACTGAGCAACTTAACTTTTCAGAAGACATCTTGGCCAAAATGTTTAAATGAAGAGCAGTATACTTATGCTGCACATGCACAAATATTTTTGCATAGACCTTCTCTTAAGTAAGCAGTTATTTGCTAGTTTCTGCTAATGTACTGTGCCACAGTACTTAAGGCACAGCATTATGTACTGCAAGTTCAATAATATTATAACACAGCTTCTAGTCTCATTAAACTCAGTGTTTACTATGGAAATCAGGTAAGTTGTAGGACATTTAAGATGTGAAAAAATTAAAGGGTGCTGTGACCACATGGTACAGTCAAGTCTGCATTATTTATAGTATAAAACGAAAAGTAGAGGAAAGGAGGTCATTTCTCTGTTCTTTAAAAGCACAGTGATATTCATTGCACTATTATTTGTAAAAGTGAAACACTGAAGCTGACATTTAAATTGTGGTGTATTTATGTGATACGTAGCCAGTAAAACAATAAATGTACTTAAAAGTATCAGTATGCATAGTTCTTAAAAAAGTGACACTAAGCCTTAAAAATTACAGATTTCCTCTCAAATACCTAAAGGTTGTTTAGTCCGGTATTGGAGTTAGTACGTGTAACCACACCATTGCACTGCTTGCTTGTACACTGGAGTATGAGAGAGACAGGTATTACAAATGGTTAATAGATATGTATTATAAATGTTTATAAAGATCAACAAGAAAGCTAATAACAAATTCATAACAGATTGTCGCAAAGGTAAGAGGCAGGGAAATTTGATTTTGGAGGGAAACAAAGGGACTCTGCACTAGCGCCCGATGTGTAGGTTCTGAGGACCCCTCAGGAACAAATGACAGTTTCTTTAAGAAAAAAAGCAAAAACAAAACAAAAAATAGATGCTTTAAACAGACTTGAATGTATGTTGACTTATCCTCTTCTGCAAGTTATCTATATGAAAAGAAAAGTTATGATCTGAAGGTTGCTTTAGGAGCAGCAGCAAGGGAACTAGCTGGATGATAGTAACAATAACTACTACTAAGCTAGAACATATCCATTTTGTTCAATTCCACATAAGGAGATCTTGTATTTGGGAGTGAGTGGGAAAGATTTTTAATACTTCAAAGATCATATTTTAAATAGAGAAATTGGTCAATTTGATTATATTAAGATTGAGATTAAAAAAAAAATAAACGTACACTGTGACAAAGATAAAGTTGACGGACTGTGAAAAACTTTGCAATATCAAAAGCTGACAAAGAACAAAGTAACCCCAGAATAGCAACTAGGAAAAAAAGAGATTCTATTTTTTAAAATAAGCATAAGCTACAAAGAGGTAATTTATCAAAATGGTTACTCAAAAGCTAATAAGCTTGTGAGAAGATTCTAAAACTCATTATTAATTAAAAAACAATTAGAATATTAGGCTAGTTTATAAATTGACCCCTCATGTATCTTTCTGCAAGAGATCAATCCTCTATGTCCACAATGCCACTCTTGAGTTCTCAGTTATGCTGAACTGAAGGACAAATGTAGGCCTGGTGATTAAGTCAAGGTAAATGCTGTTCCTTGAGTGTGTAGCCAGCTGTTTCTAGCTATATTGTNTTCTGCAAGAGATCAATCCTCTATGTCCACAATGCCACTCTTGAGTTCTCAGTTATGCTGAACTGAAGGACAAATGTAGGCCTGGTGATTAAGTCAAGGTAAATGCTGTTCCTTGAGTGTGCAGCCAGCTGTTTCTAGCTATATTGTCTAACTGCAACAATTTCACCTTTTCTCTTGTTTATTTTTCATTTTTATCCTAAGTACTATTTGTATATGGTTCTTAAAAACCCCTCTGGAGAAAGAAAGTAAGCTTCCACATTTAAATAAGCAGAATTATACTGTGCCTAACAACCCTGAAATTCTTTTTTTTTGTTTGTTTCAGGCATGACTTAATCTACAGAGAACTCAAACACAGAAGTGGCATAAATACTAAAAGTATATCTTGAAGAAACTGAGGCTTGTAGAGGCTAGCCTATTTAAGGCGACCATGTTAATAAGCGTTACAGCCAGGATTTGAACTCAGGGGCTCTAATATCAGAGATTATGTTCTTGATCACAGACTTACAGTGGAGTCATTGAAATAGAATATAAATAACTAACAGAGTGTTTTTTTCTTTTTATTTTGTAAATTTATTTATTTATTTATCAACTGTACTCTGTGTTAGGCACAGCGTTTAAACACTGGAGCTACAAAGATGAAACTCGTGGCCTCAGGTCAGACAAATGTTACATTATATGTCTAATACATACACCATCATAAGCATGGTGGTGGTGGCATGTCAGGGTACACTATGAGACCAGAGAGCAGTAACTTCTAATTTAGCCAGGAGAGGTCCTAGAGGCTTTCTGAAGAAAAGGTCAGTGAGCTCAAGTTAGCCAGGAAAGGGTTTAGGATGTGAAGCAAATCCAGGTAGGTAAAGATAATGGGGAATAAGGCACTGTGGACTTAAGTTTAAAGGTTGGGACTAGATGGGACATCCATCAATGCCTTCCATATCCTGACATCCAGGATTCTGCAACATGACCCCATACAATGGCAAGAGGTTTTAGGCAAGCATTGAAAGTCTCCTGTGATAGAGCACCTCTTCTGGTCTTGATTTTCAAATGCCATATGCATCTAACATGAACACAAGGTTAGAAAATCATGTAAACATCTTTTTAAAGCCAAGTCAGCAGATAATAAGCTATATTAATTTTTATATGATAATTTATTTGCTTTTTGTTAGGGGTATGTTTGCTTTATGGGAATTGCACATATTTCTCTAAAGTATGTTAGCCATTCAGTTATATCTGACCCTCTGTGATCCAGTGGACTATAGTGCACCAGACTCCTCTGTCCATGGAATTCTTCAGGTAAGAATACTGGAGGAGATAGCCATTCCCTTCTCTAGGGGATCTTCACTGCCCAGAGATTGAATTCAGGTCTCTTGCATTGCAGGCAGATTCTTTACCATCTGAGATACCATATAAATAAAACTTGTTTATTATTATTATTAATATATTTGAAAGATATTAAGGAATGTCACTTGATTTTGATGATTTGATTCATCCACTGAGTGTGAACTAGTAGGAAAGGAGGTCATATTTAAGTTGGATTGTGATGAAGACAGAGGGTGGGGGATGAATATTTTAGGCAGATGGAACAGGATAAATACATGGATGTAAAAGAAGATGATCAATTCACAGAAAAAAATAAAATGTAAGGCTCAGGAGAAGGGGCCAGTTTGTGTTTGAAACTGTAGGAAGTAAGAGATCAAAGATAATAAAGTCTGGTAAGATTGCTTATGAAGTTACGTATGGGTAACTTACATGGTATAATAAAAAGCCTAATTTTTCCATTTTGCATAAAACAAAGACCTTGATGTTGAAAATGTGGAGGAAGAATTGAAAGAGTTTTGTAGGAGGAAGATAAAGAACAGAGAGTAGAAAAAGGGAGGCCATTAGAAAGCCACCCAAGGGGAGATTTGAACTTAGGGACAATTTAATCCCTCGAAATCCCAGGGAACCAAGTTTCCAAACTACTAATGCACACATTTAGCAGAAATGATAAAGTTAAGAACAATTATGTAGTTAAATGTTGTTTTGCTTATACAATGACAGATTCCAGCTTTACTTTGTTCTCCTATTAGGCTAAAGAGTTATTGACCCAGAAAGAGTAATACTATAAGAATCCTAGCATGAAACCTAGTTTGAAAGAATCCTCCTGGTCTTCATCCAACATATACTTTTTAAACTCTGCCCCACTCTAAGCAACCAAGAAGTTCCATGGGTAATGGTGTTCAATATCTATTGGAACAATGGCTTTCTTCAGGGAAGTGAATAGGCAATAGAATCATATTAAAAAGTCATCCCCAAATAATAACAGAAGTAATAGCAATATATATATATATATAACATAGTGTGTATTAAAAAGCTTTGATGCAACAAAGATATAATATATCTCGTATTTATATAATAAATGAATCACATAGCCAACAAAGATTACTATCCAAAACACATTTTAGAATTTTATGCAGATTAATGAGTAAAAGGCAAGCAAGCCAAGAGAAAAATCAGCAAGGAATTAATAGGCGACACACAGAAAATAGAACTGAATTGTTCACTGAGCATATATGAAAAGATGTTCCAACTCATTAACATTAAAATAGTGTTCATCTCTGTAAGAAGACGAAGGGAGGAGAATGAAATTTGAAAGAACTACAAAGTGAGATGCCAATTTATGTCTACTGTTTAAAAACTTTAAACAATAAAGAGCAGAACAAATATTACTAAACGCTAACAACCGGTCATCTAAGCAGTAAGTATATGCATGTTTATTTTCTCTAGTTTCTTTGGTATTTTGAAATATTTCTTAATAATAAATTTACATATGTGAGTATGTTACCCTTGTGTCCCGTAAATATGTCCCCACCTATCATTTTTATGAGATAGAATTGATAAGGGAGGCAGGATGAGTTAGGGGAAGGACACAGAAGCAGAAGTTGAAATCCTAAATTCTAGTACCAAATCTTCCACTTTCTCACTGTGTGACTTTGAGACAATCACTTATTTGAAATTGACTCCCCACATGAAACCTTGAATAATATCCACCATTAATATAAGAAGTTATTGCAAGGAGTGGATTGTTTCATGTACATTAAAGTGACATTCAAATGTGAAGAAACAATATGGAAATTCTAACAACCTGCAGGTAACGTAAGTTGAATGAACATACTTCCCCACTTACTTATGGAAGCAGACATTAGGACAGAAAATAGACACATTTTTTCTTACCGGGTCTATTAGCTGGGAATAGAGTTCATGGCAGTTGTCAAAAATATATTTGTATGTAGAATCCAGGCAAGCCCTGACGCAGTCCTTCACCACCATGCTGGCCTTAGGGGGGCTTTGCAGCTCCAGAACCTGGTATACAAATTATTTTCTTAAATTTAAAAGTAGAACACTATATTAACTATATAAAAATAGTCAAGCAATATTCTATAAACACTTTTAGTTGACTTTTCTGTATTCAGGAAAAATGTAGTCTGAAAAATGTTTTAAAGGTAAAAACACTCACCTTAACTTCTTAATATAACAACTCAGAGAAAATGAACATAGTTATAAATATTTAAATAGAAACATTTGAAGTCACCCATCACAATATCATTCATTCATTCCATCCAACCACTCAACAAATATTTATCACCTACTATACATCAGACTCTGATGCTGGAAGGGATTGGGGGTAGGAGGAGAAGGGGACGACAGAGGATGAGCTGGATGGATGGCATCACCAACTCAATGGACGTGAGTTTGAATGAACTCCGGGAGTTGGTGATGGACAGGGAGGCCTGGTGTGCTGCAATTCATGGGGTCGCAAAGAGTCGGACATGGCTGAGCAACTGAACTGAACTGATACATCAGACTGCAGATGGTGATTGCAGCCATGAAATTAAAAGACACTTACTCCTTGGAAGAAAAGTTATGACCAACCTAAATAGCATATTAAAAAGCAGAGACATTACTTTGTCAACAAAGGTCAATTTAGTCAAGGCTATGGTTTTTCCTGTGGTCATGTATGGATGAGCAAGTTGGACTGTGAAGAAGGCTGAGTGCCAAAGAACTGATGCTTTTGAACTGTGGTGTTGGAGAAGACTCTTGAGAATCCCTTGGACTGCAAGGAGATCCAACTAGTCCATTCTGAAGGAGATCAACCCTGGGATTTCTTTGGAAGGAATGATACTAAGGCTGAAACTCTAGTACTTTGGCCACCTGATGCAAAGAGTTGACTCATTGGAAAAGACCCTGATGCTGGGAGGGATGGAGGGCAGGAGCAGAAGGGGACAACAGAGGACAAGATGGCTGGATGGCATCACTGACTCGATGGACGTGAATCTGAGTGAACTCTGGGAGTTGGTGATGGACAGGGAGGCCTGGAGTGCTGCGATTCATGGGGTTGCAAAGCTTCAGACACAACTGAGTGACTGAACTGAACTGATACATCAGAAATGGCAATACTGCAGGGAACAGAAGAAACAGAAATCCTTTTCTTCATGAAACTAAATGTTAGAAAATAAACAAAAGAAACCAATAAGATATATGGTATTGCATGCTGAAAGAAAAACAGATAGAGCGGGATAGAAAGGGTTTCATTAGAACAGAATTTAATAAAAAGGACTTTAATAGTTGATGAATTCAGAGAAGAGGGTGGGACCAGTAGAAAATAATCATAGACTACTCTAGAACTTAGCTTTAAGCAAGGTAGGAAGGAAGGAGACTATCTGAGCAGAAGAGCAATGTGACCTAACACACTTCTTAAAAAG
>SJYW01020667.1:62456-114528 GCA_006410735.1 Raphicerus campestris | reverse complement strand
TGAAGAAACTGAGGCTTGTAGAGGCTAGCCTATTTAAGGCGACCATGTTAATAAGCGTTACAGCCAGGATTTGAACTCAGGGGCTCTAATATCAGAGATTATGTTCTTGATCACAGACTTACAGTGGAGTCATTGAAATAGAATATAAATAACTAACAGAGTGTTTTTTTCTTTTTATTTTGTAAATTTATTTATTTATTTATCAACTGTACTCTGTGTTAGGCACAGCGTTTAAACACTGGAGCTACAAAGATGAAACTCGTGGCCTCAGGTCAGACAAATGTTACATTATATGTCTAATACATACACCATCATAAGCATGGTGGTGGTGGCATGTCAGGGTACACTATGAGACCAGAGAGCAGTAACTTCTAATTTAGCCAGGAGAGGTCCTAGAGGCTTTCTGAAGAAAAGGTCAGTGAGCTCAAGTTAGCCAGGAAAGGGTTTAGGATGTGAAGCAAATCCAGGTAGGTAAAGATAATGGGGAATAAGGCATTGTGGACTTAAGTTTAAAGGTTGGGACTAGATGAGACATCCATCAATGCCTTCCATATCCTGACATCCAGGATTCTGCAACATGACCCCATACAATGGCAAGAGGTTTTAGGCAAGCATTGAAAGTCTCCTGTGATAGAGCACCTCTTCTGGTCTTGATTTTCAAATGCCATATGCATCTAACATGAACACAAGGTTAGAAAATCATGTAAACATCTTTTTAAAGCCAAGTCAGCAGATAATAAGCTATATTAATTTTTATATGATAATTTATTTGCTTTTTGTTAGGGGTATGTTTGCTTTATGGGAATTGCACATATTTCTCTAAAGTGTGTTAGCCATTCAGTTATATCTGACCCTCTGTGATCCAGTGGACTATAGTGCACCAGACTCCTCTGTCCATGGAATTCTTCAGGTAAGAATACTGGAGGAGATAGCCATTCCCTTCTCTAGGGGATCTTCACTGCCCAGAGATTGAATTCAGGTCTCTTGCATTGCAGGCAGATTCTTTACCATCTGAGATACCATATAAATAAAACTTGTTTATTATTATTATTAATATATTTGAAAGATATTAAGGAATGTCACTTGATTTTGATGATTTGATTCATCCACTGAGTGTGAACTAGTAGGAAAGGAGGTCATATTTAAGTTGGATTGTGATGAAGACAGAGGGTGGGGGATGAATATTTTAGGCAGATGGAACAGGATAAATACATGGATGTAAAAGAAGATGATCAATTCACAGAAAAAAATAAAATGTAAGGCTCAGGAGAAGGGGCCAGTTTGTGTTTGAAACTGTAGGAAGTAAGAGATCAAAGATAATAAAGTCTGGTAAGATTGCTTATGAAGTTACGTATGGGTAACTTACATGGTATAATAAAAAGCCTAATTTTTCTATTTTGCATAAAACAAAGACCTTGATGTTGAAAATGTGGAGGAAGAATTGAAAGAGTTTTGTAGGAGGAAGATAAAGAACAGAGAGTAGAAAAAGGGAGGCCATTAGAAAGCCACCCAAGGGGAGATTTGAACTTAGGGACAATTTAATCCCTCGAAATCCCAGGGAACCAAGTTTCCAAACTACTAATGCACACATTTAGCAGAAATGATAAAGTTAAGAACAATTATGTAGTTAAATGTTGTTTTGCTTATACAATGACAGATTCCAGCTTTACTTTGTTCTCCTATTAGGCTAAAGAGTTATTGACCCAGAAAGAGTAATACTATAAGAATCCTAGCATGAAACCTAGTTTGAAAGAATCCTCCTGGTCTTCATCCAACATATACTTTTTAAACTCTGCCCCACTCTAAGCAACCAAGAAGTTCCATGGGTAATGGTGTTCAATATCTATTGGAACAATGGCTTTCTTCAGGGAAGTGAATAGGCAATAGAATCATATTAAAAAGTCATCCCCAAATAATAACAGAAGTAATAGCAATATATATATATATATAACATAGTGTGTATTAAAAAGCTTTGATGCAACAAAGATATAATATATCTCGTATTTATATAATAAATGAATCACATAGCCAACAAAGATTACTATCCAAAACACATTTTAGAATTTTATGCAGATTAATGAGTAAAAGGCAAGCAAGCCAAGAGAAAAATCAGCAAGGAATTAATAGGCGACACACAGAAAATAGAACTGAATTGTTCACTGAGCATATATGAAAAGATGTTCCAACTCATTAACATTAAAATAGTGTTCATCTCTGTAAGAAGACGAAGGGAGGAGAATGAAATTTGAAAGAACTACAAAGTGAGATGCCAATTTATGTCTACTGTTTAAAAACTTTAAACAATAAAGAGCAGAACAAATATTACTAAACGCTAACAACCGGTCATCTAAGCAGTAAGTATATGCATGTTTATTTTCTCTAGTTTCTTTGGTATTTTGAAATATTTCTTAATAATAAATTTACATATGTGAGTATGTTACCCTTGTGTCCCGTAAATATGTCCCCACCTATCATTTTTATGAGATAGAATTGATAAGGGAGGCAGGATGAGTTAGGGGAAGGACACAGAAGCAGAAGTTGAAATCCTAAATTCTAGTACCAAATCTTCCACTTTCTCACTGTGTGACTTTGAGACAATCACTTATTTGAAATTGACTCCCCACATGAAACCTTGAATAATATCCACCATTAATATAAGAAGTTATTGCAAGGAGTGGATTGTTTCATGTACATTAAAGTGACATTCAAATGTGAAGAAACAATATGGAAATTCTAACAACCTGCAGGTAACGTAAGTTGAATGAACATACTTCCCCACTTACTTATGGAAGCAGACATTAGGACAGAAAATAGACACATTTTTTCTTACCGGGTCTATTAGCTGGGAATAGAGTTCATGGCAGTTGTCAAAAATATATTTGTATGTAGAATCCAGGCAAGCCCTGACGCAGTCCTTCACCACCATGCTGGCCTTAGGGGGGCTTTGCAGCTCCAGAACCTGGTAAACAAATTATTTTCTTAAATTTAAAAGTAGAACACTATATTAACTATATAAAAATAGTCAAGCAATATTCTATAAACACTTTTAGTTGACTTTTCTGTATTCAGGAAAAATGTAGTCTGAAAAATGTTTTAAAGGTAAAAACACTCACCTTAACTTCTTAATATAACAACTCAGAGAAAATGAACATAGTTATAAATATTTAAATAGAAACATTTGAAGTCACCCATCACAATATCATTCATTCATTCCATCCAACCACTCAACAAATATTTATCACCTACTATACATCAGACTCTGAAGCTGGAAGGGATTGGGGGTAGGAGGAGAAGGGGACGACAGAGGATGAGCTGGATGAATGGCATCACCAACTCAATGGACGTGAGTTTGAATGAACTCCGGGAGTTGGTGATGGACAGGGAGGCCTGGTGTGCTGCAATTCATGGGGTCGGACATGGCTGAGCAACTGAACTGAACTGATACATCAGACTGCAGATGGTGATTGCAGCCATGAAATTAAAAGACACTTACTCCTTGGAAGAAAAGTTATGACCAACCTAAATAGCATATTAAAAAGCAGAGACATTACTTTGTCAACAAAGGTCAATTTAGTCAAGGCTATGGTTTTTCCTATGGTCATGTATGGATGAGCAAGTTGGACTGTGAAGAAGGCTGAGTGCCAAAGAACTGATGCTTTTGAACTGTGGTGTTGGAGAAGACTCTTGAGAATCCCTTGGACTGCAAGGAGATCCAACTAGTCCATTCTGAAGGAGATCAACCCTGGGATTTCTTTGGAAGGAATGATACTAAGGCTGAAACTCTAGTACTTTGGCCACCTGATGCGAAGAGTTGACTCATTGGAAAAGACCCTGATGCTGGGAGGGATGGAGGGCAGGAGCAGAAGGGGACGACAGAGGACAAGATGGCTGGATGGCATCACTGACTCGATGGACGTGAATCTGAGTGAACTCTGGGAGTTGGTGATGGACAGGGAGGCCTGGAGTGCTGCGATTCATGGGGTTGCAAAGCTTCAGACACGACTGAGTGACTGAACTGAACTGATACATCAGAAATGGCAATACTGCAGGGAACAGAAGAAACAGAAATCCTTTTCTTCATGAAACTAAATGTTAGAAAATAAACAAAAGAAACCAATAAGATATATGGTATTGCATGCTGAAAGAAAAACAGATAGAGCGGGATAGAAAGGGTTTCATTAGAACAGAATTTAATAAAAAGGACTTTAATAGTTGATGAATTCAGAGAAGAGGGTGGGACCAGTAGAAAATAATCATAGACTACTCTAGAACTTAGCTTTAAGCAAGGTAGGAAGGAAGGAGACTATCTGAGCAGAAGAGCAATGTGACCTAACACACTTCTTAAAAAGATTCCCATATTTTGCCTTAAGGCTGTCTGTGGAAAAATTCAGAAAGTCCAGTGATGAGAATAGTGCAGTAATTCAGTCTTGAGAAGATAGTGCTTAAATTATGATCGTGTAAAGCTAGGTGGAGGTGTTAGAAGAAATTGTATTTTGGTTAATTTTTGAAGGAATGGGTAACAGGATTTTCCAACAAATTGGATGACTTGTGTCAGAGAAAGAGATGTGTCAGAACCGGAAGTGTATGATCAGGTCACCCAAGTTGGCTGTCTTGCTTTCTGTACATCCACTGCTCCACTAGTGTCTATTTCAGCTACACCCTACTACCTGTCTGATCTCCTGTATACTTGCCCCAGGCCCCATCTAATGATTCATCTAATTTTGAGTGAGTGAGTGAGTGAATAAAATCGCTCAGTCATGTTTGTCTCCTTGCAACCGTGTGGACTGTAGCCCACCAGGCTCCTCCATCCATGGGATTCTCCAGGCAAGAATACTGGAGTGGGTTGCTATTTCCTTCTCCAGGGGATCTTTCCAACCCAGGGATCGAACCCAGGTCTCCTGCATTGCAGGCACATGCTTTAACCGCAGAGCCACCAGAGAAGCCCATAATAACTTATCAAAGGGGTGGTGAAGGGCATGCTCCTCTGCTGGTTTCTCTGGTAATGGATGAGTCAATGGGACATCAATTCCCCTTATATCTGGTAATGCCATTTTCTTCCCAGGATGAAGATGACCACCATATTCTGTCCACTGTCTGGGATATGCAGTGGGATGTCACTCCAAGATCTTGTTTCAGACAAGTAAGATCCCCCTGTCAATTAAACCACTGATGTCTGTTGCTGACTCCAGGCTCGCTCTTTGGTCTTAAAGCTGGGCAAGCTGGCCTGTGGGAGGCAGCACAACACCAAAATCTCAACCTAAATAACTGGTACAATGGAAGTGGCTTTAACTTAGATGAGCAAGTCTGTGTTTGGATGATCAAAAGATCAGTTTCTGACAGGTTAATATTGATAAGCCTGTTACACATACAAGTAGATTTCAAATAGACATCTGAGTAGATGAGCCTGGAGTAGTGTAGATGCCTGGACTAGTGGTAAAAATTGAGAATTATTAGTTTAGAGAAGAATTTAAAGAAATGAAACTCAATGAGTACAGAGAAGAGAAGGGTTCCAAAAAGTAAACCCTGGGTAATTCTAGCCATATGGCTTTAAGTAAATGAAAAAGAACAAAGTAACAAAGAAAAAAAAAAACAGCCACTGAGATAGGAGGAAAAATATGTTTAAGAGGGGTGTCCTGGAATCTAGAGAAGAAAGACTTTCCTGGAGAAAGGATTGATAAGATATATTAAGTGATACCGAACACTGCAAGATGAAGACTGATGACTGATCACTAGATTTAGCAAGTGATGGTCACTGGTTATCATTTTTGATGATCACTTTTGATGGTCACAAGATCATTTTTGATGAAGCAATGGGGTAAAATCTGACTGGAGTTGGTTCCAAAGAAGAATAGATTGAAGATTTAGTATTTTAATTTTTTAAATTTTCTATAGATTGATCTATAGATTTAATGCAATCTCAACCAAAATCCTGGTGAGAACTAATCTAAACAATTCTGAAAAATAACAAAAAAAGTGGAAGATGCATACTATCTAATATCAAAATTTGCTATAAGGCTTCAGCAAACAATATAACATGGTGATGATTAAAGTATAGACATTTGGAAATTATGGATTCCAGAAACAGACTCAAACAAATGTGACCAATTGAATTTTTGTATCAATACAACTGCAATTCAATGTATAAGGGATGAGCATATTAATAAATGGTATGAAATGTTATAAAAACTATAGAACATCCATATATACAAAAAAATGATTCTTGACTCATTCTTCACTTATTGAAAAAAAAAACTCTCAAAATGAAACACAGGACTAAACATACAGGTAAAATAAAACACTTAGAAGAAAAATAGAAAAATTTCATTGTGACCTTAGCTTCTTAGCCAGTAGCACTATCTCCAAATGGAAAAACTGATAAAGTAGAGTTTATCAAAATTAAAACTTTTGATATGCAAAGATAATGTTAGAGAACGAAAAGACAAGGCACAGACAGGAGGAAAATATCAGGAAATAAAGTACCTTACAAAAGATTTGTATCCAGAGTATATAAAGAACTTAATACTCAACAGTAAGAATGAAAAGCAGGCAAAACATTTCAACAGGTTTTTCACAAAAGACACTCAGTTGGCAAACAGCCCAAGAAAGCACATCAACATTATTAATTATAATTTTATAGAAGGAAAACATTAAGACCACAATATGAAACAACTCTATTCCTAGTAGAATGCCTAAAAATAAAATAAAATCATGGAAAATGACAGGAGCTTCACCAGAAGATGTAGAACAACTGCAACTGGCAATTCTTGTAAAGTTTAACATACATTTAACAAATTAGTCAAGAATCTCACTCCTTGTTACTTATCCAAGGAAAGTGAAAATGTATGTTTACACAAAAACATATATGAATATTTTTGACAGTTTTATTTGATATGACCCCAAACTCAAGACTACCCAAATGCAGGTAGTACATACAGAACAAAGGATTACTACTCAGCGAAAAAAAAAAAAAAAGAAGAAGAAGAAGAAGAAGAAGAAGAAGAATGAACTGTAAATACACTCAACAAGATGATGAATAGCCAATATGTTATACTACAAAGATTATTTCATTCATACAATATTCTGGTAAAGGTAAAACTATAGGGGGACAACAAATCAGGGTGTGGGAGAGAGGCTGACTGTAAAGGGGAAACATAAGGGAACCCTGGAGGGTTATGGACTTCTGTATCTCAATTATAGTGGTAGTTATGATGACCACACATGTCAAAACCAATAGAACTAGACAAGAAGAGTGAAATTTACTGTCTACAATGAGGGGAAAAATGACTAGAAGGAGAAAATGTCTTCACAAGATAATGGAAGAAAATAAATTTGGAACAAAATGTTAAAAGGACTGTTTTGATGAGTCTTAGTATTAAAGGAAAAGAAGGATAAGGGTAGTAACTGTACCAGGGGCCCCCCTGGTAGTTCAGATGGTAAAGAATCTGCCTGCAATGTGGGAGACCCAGGTTTGATCCCTGGGCTGGGAAGATCACGTGGAGGAGGAAATGGCAACCCACTCCAGTAATCTTGCCTCGAAAAGAGAATGGACAAAGGAGGCTGGTAGGCTACAATACGTGGGGGTCACAAAGAGCTGGACATGACTAAATGTTGGACATGAGCAACTAACACACACATACACACAGTAAATGTGAAAAAAAAAATGGAGTGAAGCAATATCTTTAAGGCTGGAAATGACAGCATGTTTGCTGAACAGGAATATCCAGCGGAGAGGGGAAGACTGATAATTCAGGTGAGTGAGGAAGATTGCTGGATGACTGTTTTAGTAACTCAGGAGTAAAACTGAGCAGGACTCCGTGAGGATACTGGGCACTGGACCCTTTTTGTTCAGCCTCTATGACCTTGTCTGAGTTTCACAGGGCAGGTTCAAACAGTTGCTAATCAGGGAAGTCAATCCCAAAGGAAATCAACCCTGAATATTCCTTGGAAGCAGTGATACTGAGGCTGAAGCTCTGNACATCATTTCCATTTAATGTTCTTAGAGATTTTTTTTTTAAGTAAGTGCCATGTCAACTCATTGGAAAGCTTTGTTTAAGATGGATTTAACTTAAAATTAAATTTGAGCCAAATGTATCAGAATATCCTAAGCATCTGGGATAATCCTTTTCTCAACATTTTATATTGTAACATTCATTTAGCAAAGGCACCGCATCTTATTCACCAGGGGTGAATAAGACTTATCAAGAGACAGATAAAACAAGACTTTACCAGGGAATAAATGCATGTCATGTGGAGACAGTGACAATAAATAAATAAATAAATAAATGATGTACCTTCATCCTAAAAAAGGTGATACTTGTTAGCAGGTCAACAGTTGATTTCAGGTCTTGCAGTCTTTCCGCATTGCTGGCAGGAAAGTGTTCCTGGTTAATTAGAAAACAGGAAATGGGTAAATTACCAGCATTAAGCCTCCAGTGGGAAATAAACTAGCTTTCTGTGGGAAAAAGAAAAAAGTAAATCATGTAAAATTTACAAAGTATCACCACAGTATTCTCACAACATTTTTACTATAAAATATTACAGAGGGTAAAAAAGCTGGAGCTAGTGTTGTCTTAGTCTTAGAAAGTCATTCTTCTATTGTTTATTCCCACAATATAATAAAAATGTACAAAATAATACAATTAATGTGGCACTATTAGGTTACTCATCTTTGATTCATAAAATAGTATTGTTACTAAAAGAGGGAAGGTCAGTATCTATTTGAAAATTATTTTTTATAATTTTCTCGAGATAGGGTTTTTTTTTGAAAATACTTTTGGGAGCCTTTACATGTGCTATATTTACTTTTTGTTATAAAGAAACTTTTAAAAGTTAAAAAGATAAAAATTAGACTGCATCGCACTTCTCCACAAAAAGTATTTGGGATTTAAACAAAAAGTTTGGTGAGAAATGTCATATTAAAACAGATATTCAGAATTCTGAAGAAAAGGAAAGGTATAATTATTCAAATATTAAAGAAACAATTTTAGCATTGAGAAATTTCCCATATTAACATGCTTCCAGATAGTCTTTTTAAATAGTCGTCAGAAAAACTACAAGTAACTTTCCGTAATAGATATTCAAGAACTCAAGCAAAGTTGGGGTGTCAAAGTGATGGTGAATGTGGTGGCCTCAAAGTCCTTCTTGTCCCCAAGTGTCATTTTCACCGCCTGGCATAGCAGTTCCCTTCTCATAGTGTTGGCCCCAGTTCCAACATGATAGATGAGTCAGACAAAATCTGGTATTATAATTTCCAGAAATGTGCATTAAAGATGTTCTTCAATAAAATACTAAAAAAAATGAATATCGAAGAGATACATATGTGGACATATGTAAACACATTTAGAATAAACCATTAATAAAGAATACAATAGCTATTAGTACAGATTTTTTGGTAAATAAAATATGCAATTAATTTTTTTGTAATTAAGGTACTCTGTAACTAAAATTATATGTGTGTTTTTACACACATACATACACATACATGAATATATTTGTGCATGTGCATTTGTGTGTGTTTCACCTGGAGGTAAAGTATAGAACTGTTCACAATGAACTCTGTACAGCTTCACAAACACACATTGTATTGATCCAGGAGTGAACTAAGCATGACTACCAGGAGTCTCAGAAGCTGAGAAGTACCAGCAGGATGTCTCATAAGAAGGGGGAGCTTTCAAGATGAGGCCTGGACCACACCTACTTCATGAAGTAGCAGTCGGCCACTCAATCTGATGACTATTAAAATATTTAAATAAATATGTGTACACACACACACACACACACACACACACACACACAGAAAGTATTGTTGTAGGCTGAAGTGGAGTGAGGTACCTGGACAAGGGATGTCTACTTGATTATTTAGGAGACCTGCCTACTGTGATAGGACACAAGATTCCAAGATCATTATCCTTACTTCTCTCTTATACAGTGGATAACTTTTTTACAATATGACAAGAAATGATCTGAGCCAAGCACAGCATTTTACCTTTAGGCAAATAATTTTGTACATACCCTATACTTTGACAGGTCAATTCTTAAAGAGTTATGCAACTGGTCCAGCAGTTTTATGAATTTTTCCCTCTGTACAAAGCAAACACAAAATAGGAAAATGGAAATCAATGATCATTCTAAATGTAGTCCTCACAACAAAACTAGTCTGAGTTGTGGTCCCCATTTTATAGAAGGTGTGGTGTTTAGTTTTCATGTCTTGTCTCTTTTGTGACCCTATACACTGTAGCCCACCAGGATCTCCTGTCTGTGGGATTTTTCATTCAAGAAAATTAGAGTGGGTTGCCATTTTCTTCTCCAGGGGATCTACCCAACCCAGGGATCAAACCCATGTCTCCTGCATCAGCAGGTGGATTCTTTACCACTGGCTACCACAGAAAATCATTTTATAGGAAAGAAGGTAAGAAATTGTCAGTTATTTCTTCCAGATCATAGAGCTGGAATGTGTAATATCTGTGATTCAAGCTCAGGTCTCTGATACCAAATCCACACTCTATAAGTCACACTGCCTCTCTCTCATGAATGAGACAGTATCCAGAGAGTTGTGTTAGAAAGAGTCCAGATAACACAGCATTATGAGTCAGGAAGAAAAATATAACCCAACCCCCTACAACTCTCACACGCCACACCATCTTTCCAAAATTAAACCGTGGTTTTTTTAAAGTTCTCCCATCTATGCAAGTGGGAATAATTGCTCTTTTTGTCAAAATCAATTTCAAAAAGCATTTCTCTTTTGGTAATAGACTTCATAATCTTAAAGGATCAACTGCCTTTACAGTATATTTATGACTTAGTGCTAAAAAGTATAAAAATCAGGTGAACAAAAACTACTGATGCCTTCCTCTGATGTTGTTCAGGGCTGGAATGACCTCTTCAGAGAAGGATTTGAAGATGATAAGGGATAAGAATTAAGTGGTTTTGCTAATAATCATAAAGATATAGGTGTGTGGATTAAATAAACAAATTAGATACAGTAAAAACCATCAAAGTCACACAAAAAGTTATAGGTCAACAAAAACCAGTGAGTCCCTGATTTCCAAACAAAAATGAAAAAAAAAATAGGGAGATGGTTAGATGACGTTAAAGGCTTATCCCTACATTAATATTCTGTAAATACTACATTACACTGTATTAGCAAAAGTAGAAAATTTTCCCAGTAGTTTCACATATAAGGTAGATTTATGGGGTATATAACTCATATTCCTCAGAGTCACTGATTGTGATGAAATGAGCTGAATATTAACAGGAGTTGATAAATTGTTCCTAAGCTGAGACTTCAGTTTTCTGAATAAACTGCCTTTATCAGGTTTATACATCAGTGAACAAAGTTTGAGTATGGCTTCTGTGTTAACTAACCCCTGTGGTGGCAATGAAGCAGCCTAAGAAATGAAACTTGTCTTCCAGAAGCTTGTCATCTTATTAGGCAAGTAAGATTCTCCAGCAAATGACTGCCAAAAAACACAATGAATGTCTTGGATTTTTCTTTCTTATGCCCTATCATACCTTCCTAGGGGAGAAGGTGACCTATACTGCCCTTTATTAACCCCCATCACCCACTGATGTGGGTCAGTGACTCTCAATCAAAACAGAAAAATAAAAGAGCCAGCACAATCATCAGTTCAGGTCGCAGGAGTTAATCATTCAATGATCATAAAAATCAACGTGCTTGTGTCAGTCTCTGAATGGTCTACGCGACCTCTATGATTGGTATGAATCATTAAGACAGCTGACATGACTCCAGTCAATCGTGCTATGACCCAAACACACTGGGACCAGCTCATCTAGCCATCTGCCCAATACCCATTCTTCTTTTCCTTACTAATAGAACCTCACGAGTCAAATGTGTCCTTTAGGAAACACTTAACTTCCCAGGCTTTTTTTTTTTTTTACTCTTGGAATGGCCATGTGGCAAAGTTTTGGCCAATAAGATGTATCTAGCTTATGAAAGGAGATAGAATTAGCCAAAATATTACCAGTGAACTATTATTTAGAAAGATTCTAAAAGAATGTTCTGCAGAGCTTGTTGTATAATATTAGTGTTTGTCAGGCCATTTTTCCATTTGCCCTTTGTGTGTCCCTCCTTTTTCCACTTTAAACTCAGACTAGATAAGAGAAGGTCAAATATACTGAGGCTATAAGATAAAAGCTAAAGAAATGGTAAGAAGGATGGAGTAGGGAGCTAGGAACCCCCCACATTTCACCCTTAATTCTGGCCGTTCATGCTTTCAAAACATTGCAGTCCTGAGCAGCTGTATTAGCCCTGAAATCCTTACCACCTCTGGACTTAGGCTACATGGGAAAAAATATTGAGTTAACTTTGTTTAGTCTGTTTGATGCAGCTCAACAAAATTCTGACTGATACAGATTATGCATTTGGTCTTCCTACCTAGGTCTTCAGTGCCCAGCTGGACAATTTGCATTCAAAGAAAATAGAAAACTGGAGAGAAAACCACCAGGCTTGTTGTTGCTAAATCCCAAACGGTATCAGATGATATGAAATTAAAAGTGTTCCGCTGATTGAATTTCCATAGACATTTTTTAAACAGCAGGACAGCTTGAAATTTAATTTTATTTACCATGTTTCTATTTAACTAGAGTGAGATTGGCTTCGTGAGAGCAGAGGGGGCCTATTACCTACATGGTGTGATTTGAGAAATAAGAAAAGACTGTGTGATTAAAAAATGTTTCCCAAGGGGCATGCCGCATTCCTGAAACTGCCACGTTATGCGCGGTATTTGGTAGGGACCAAATCTGTAACATTAGCAGTAAGGATTATCTGTTATCAAAAATTAAGTTTTAATTAGTTGACAAGAATACTCTAGACCAGGGGTCCGCAAACACCTATGAAGAGCCAGACAGTAAGTATTTGCAGCTCTGTGCTCCCTGTCACAACTACTAAACTCTGCCATTGCAGCACAAGAGTTTCTACAAACAATATATAAACAAATGAGCATGGTTGTTTCCCAGTAAAATTTTGCTTATGGACACTGAAATGTAGACTTCATATAATTTTCATGCATGAAAAAATGGTAATCTTTTGATTTTTAAAAACTACTTAAAAATGTAAAAGCTATTCTTAACCATAAGCCATACAAAACCAGCCACTTTTGGCCCAAGGAAAGGGAGTATTTTGAGTAGGGGGAAGCAGTTGTTATCCCACAAGGACACTCTCAGTAAGTTTCCTTAGGATCCTAGGAATCATGGAAGGATTAGAAGGAAGGTGTGTAAAGGATGATAAGGAACCTCTGCGTCACCCCCAGCTTCTCTCTCAATCCGCTTGCTTCTCAGTATCTNGAAAAAATGGTAATCTTTTGATTTTTTAAAACTACTTAAAAATGTAAAAGCTATTCTTAACTATAAGCCATACAAAACCAGCTGGTGGGCCACTTTTGGCCCAAGGAAAGAGGGAGTATTTTGAGTAGGGGGAAGCAGTTGTTATCCCACAAGGACACTCTCAGTAAGTTTCCTTAGGATCCTGGGAATCATGGAAGGATTATAAGGAAGGTGTGTAAAGGATGATAAGGAACCTCTGCGTCACCCCCAGCTTCTCTCTCAATCCGCTTGCTTCTCAGTATCTCACTCCAAAAGCAGTGGTAGATCTACCTGAGCTAATGGTGTTTAAGCTCTGGGGAATCTTCACTTGATTCAGCTTCCCAGGGATGAGCCCTAGCTGCATGTTCAACCTGCTCTTAGGTTTTTACAAAATTTACAAGAATAGGATGAACGTATTCTGACCTGAACCAGAAAACTGTATTTTCTAGAAAGCATTTTATAGATTATATCAAAAGCAGTCATTCTTTAGGCTGAACAGAAACATTTCAAGTAGAATTAATGAATAGACTATTTTGATAAATTTTGATAATTTAATTAATGCTAACTGTATGAATATATTAGAAACATATTTGCATTCCTTGTAGATTTGAGATTAATACTGCTATTTGCAGGGATACCATAAAATTATAAAATGTGAATGAAACAATGCTATCAATGATACACTAATTAATAAATGACATAAATTCATGACATAAATTCAAAGAGTATATAGTCACTTAACAGGCAAACTTGAAAAGCATTGAGATGTTATCATCCACTAAGCAAGAAAGTCTAATGTTTTGCTCAGTTTGACTAAACTTTAGATAGGCTTCTTCTTGACTCTGAGTCTTACTGTCAATTTTTTTTTTTTTAACTTTTAAAGCACTTTTCTTTTTTAGGTTCCTTTTTTTTTTCCACAATAGTAAAAGATGTTTATCAGTTTTCACAATCAATAGGCTGATAAAAGATAATTACAATCACAAGCCATAAGGGGAACATGATTAACTTAACAATATAAAATAGCTGCATACAATTTGGGGGGTCAAGCAGAGTGATATGGTAAGTGGAAGTGCAGACACAAACAAGTGCACGTTTTCATCCACCCAGCCAGTCTATGTCTTTGGCTGGTGCATTTAATCCATTTACATTTAAGGAAATTATTGATATGTATGTGATTCACGGGGTCGCAAAGAGTCGGACACGACTGAGCGACTGAACTGAACTGATGAGAAGGAAATGGCAACCCATTCCAGTATTCTTGCCTGGAGAATCCCAGGGATGGAGGAGCTTGGTGGGCTGCTGTCCATGGGGTCGCACAGAGTCAGACATGACTGAAGCGACTTAGCATGCATGCATGCATTAGAGAAGGAAATGGCAATCCACTCCAGTATTCTTGCCTGGAGAATCCCAGGGACGGAGGAGCCTGGCGGGCGGTTGCATAGAGTCAGACACAGATGAAGCGACTTGGCAGCAAGTAGCAGCAGCATGATCCTACTACCATTTTCTTAACTGTTCTGGGTTTATTGTCTGTAGATCTTTTCCTTCTTGTTTCCTGCCTAGAGAAGTTCCTTTAGCATTTGTTGTACAGCTGGTTTGGTGGTGTTGAATTCTCTTAACTTTTGCTTGTCTGGAAAGCTTTTGATTTCTTCATCAAATCTGAGCTAGAGTCTTTCTGGGTAGAGTATTCTTGGTTGTAGTTCTTCCCTTTCATCAATTTAAACATACCGTAACCTTCCATCAACATAAACATTCTGTCTGGTTTATAGAGTTTCTGTTGAGAAATCAGCTGATAGCCTGATGGGAGTTCTCTTATTATTGATCATTTTTTCCCTTAATGCTTTTAATATTTTATCATTGTTAACTTTTGTCAGTTTGATTACTATGTATCTTGGTCTATTTCTCCTTGGGTTTATCCTGCCTGGGACTCTCTGGGTTTCCTAGATTCAGCTGACTAATTCCTTTCCCCATGATGGGTAAGTTTTCAGCTATTATCTCTTCAAATATTTTCTCAGATCCTTTCTCTCTCTCTCTTTCTTTTTGCAATTTGCTTTAGACATCATGTTTTTTCTTTTTTTTCCTANCTCTTTGGGTTTCCTAGATTCAGCTGACTAATTCCTTTCCCCGTATTGGGGAAGTTTTCAGCTATTACCTCTTCAAATAGTTTCTCAGATCCTTTCCCTCTCTCTCTCTTTTTCTTTTTGCAATTTGCTTTAGACATCATGTTTTTTCTATTTTTTTCTATGATTACAAGCATTTCTTGTCATTTTATCAGAAATTTCAGGTTTCTCAGGGCTTTGGAAAAGGAACACATATGTTGGAACATGGCTGTGATCAAGGGGAAGAGCTGACTTTTTAAATTATTACATAAGTTTCAGGTGAAGAGTGTTATAGTTTGACATACCTGTACATTGCATAGGGATCATCACCACAAGTCTAGTTTCCATTCTTCACTATAGAACTGAATCCCTGCCTGATAGAGATGCTCTCTTTCACCTCCAAACTTTCCTTTACAGAGTGAACTTTCTAAGTCAGAAATTTGATCAGATTCTACATGATTCCTCAAGAATTAAGTCCAAATATCTTAGTGGGCATTAAAGGCCCACAGTCATCTGATGTCAATCCATCAACACAACAATCTCTTATATTTCCATCTTTTATTCTATCTGCCCTACTCAGGAGGCACACTATATACCCTTTTAACTTACTTTTGCATCTTCTCTTTTGTCTTTACTTCAAAGTCCCAGGTAGTTTTCCTACTATTTCTTGGACTTTTAAAAATACTACTCACCCCTAATAGTACTGTTCCTTTTGGCAAGCTTCCATGAGCCTCTGAAGAGTATCAATCACTTTCTCCTCCTCAATCTCAAAGCACATTTATAAATATGAGCTCCTTTGACACCCCATTTGGGGAGTGATTTCCGGTTGTTGTCATGCACAGTTATCTGACTATCCCATTAGAGCATAAGCCTCAAAGTACAGAGATCAACATCTGTCTTTCAGTCTCTCTACGATCATTATGCCTTACATGAAGTGTTACATAAAATTGTGTTTGAATAAGTGAATAAGTAAAAGAAGACGACTCCAGGAACTGCAGCACACCTGACCTCCCTGTCCCTCACCACCTGCCAGAGTTTGCCCAAGTTCATGTTCATTCCATGAGTGATGCAGGGTATTTGTTTTGTGGGGCACTGGCTGTGTCAAAGAAGGTGTCTATACTGAAGAAAAAAAAATGGGGCTAGATAAACATGCTGCTGCTGCTGCTAAGTCACTTCAGTCATGTCTGACTCTGTGTGACCCCATAGACCACAGCCCACCAGGCTTCTCCGTCCCTGGGATTCTCCAGGCAAGATAAACATAAATTTTACTAACAAGTTATTTGCTATTTGTGTCTTAAGATAAGGCCACCGAGGTGNGTCATGTCTGACTCTGTGTGACCCCATAGACCACAGCCCACCAGGCTTCTCCGTCCCTGGGATTCTCCAGGCAAGATAAACATAAATTTTACTAACAAGTTATTTGCTATTTGTGTCTTAAGATAAGGCCACCGAGGTGACTCAGTTAAAGAATCTGCCTGCCAATGCAGGAGACATGGGTTTGATGCCTGGGTTGGGAAGATTCCCTGGAGAAAATGGCAACCCATGCCAGTATTCTTGCCTGGGAAATCCCATGGACAAAGGAGCCTGGTGGGCTACAGTCTTAAAATACTCACTAAATAGAGNGTTGCATTGGCATTTTGGTACATTTTCTTTCAGGGTTGTTTCTAAACCAGTAACTATGTATGTACATATGTGTATGTGTGTGTGTTTTCAGTGCTGGAATTAGAGTACATACAGAGTTTTGTATGTATATGTTTTTATTTGTCATTAGTTCATGGGCATTGCTCAATTATATACATGTTCCTTTAAAAACTTGATTTTTAAGTTACTGAAATTAAAAAATAACTTGATTTTTTAAATGACTGCATTATATTTTAGGGAATAAACAAACCCTAATTTATACCACTATTCATACACGCCATTCACTGAGGATTTCTAAGAAATTAGGCTTTATCTCAACCACTTCATTTAGCAATGACCTCCTAATGGCCAGACCTCATTTCTTTCTGGATCTTACTTGGACTTTTTGCAACAGTTGACAANCCCTAATTTATACCACTATTCATACACGCCATTCACTGAGGATTTCTAAGAAATTAGGCTTTATCTCAACCACTTCATTTAGCAATGACCTCCTAATGGCCAGACCTCATTTCTTTCTGGATCTTACTTGGACTTTTTGCAACAGTTGACAAAGCAATACACTCCTCTTTTCTTAAAGTATTTTTACCTTGTCTTTCATAATGTCAGATTTTTATTATCTTTTTTACCCAATTTGTCTAACAGTTTTTCTCAGTGAACTTTGCTTGGCCCTCCTCTTCACACACATGTGTTCTATAGTTTTCACTTTATTCATCTAAACCAAGACTTTAAATAGCACTGCACACAAAAAAATCTGGATTTGGAAGAGTGGTGATTTTCTTTTCTTAAATATACGTTTGCTTTACAATCCTTATAGGTAAAAAATCTTTCCCACTTTTTCTTTTAAGATTAAATGTGTCTAGATTACACCTTTGGGCAAGATAAAAAGGGGACTCTATAATGGTGTTTCAATCTGGGTCACAACTGACAGTATTAGCTTCAGAAATCAGATTAATAAGAACTTCAGGCCAAGTGGATTCAGGGAATGTTATACTTTTGAATATGTATTTTCCTGAGCAAAGTGGATTCTTTTCAATAGGTAGAGAAAAGTCTAGCCAAATTTATGTATCAAATCACCATGTTATCAAGATGTAGTCTGAAAAAAGACTTATTTGACCATCTTCTATAAATTATTTGATTTACAAAATGAACTTTTTAATAATTATGTTGCCACTAGAACACTACAAAGTAGTGAAATCAATTTGGCTCCTCTTCTTTGGGTCAGCATGAAGCATGCTATCTCATTTTCCTCCAGGTAGTTTTTACAGTGGAAATTAATCATATAAATGCAGCTTTTGCTCAGAGGTAGATGGGCTCAGTGTTCCACAAGGTTGACTTATTCTCTACAATATACCCAGGCATAATATTAAAAACAAAACAGTTTCATAACACCAAATGCTTTATGTTACAGGTAAAATCCCAAGACAATAAATATTGTTATCAAGAAGAGGTTTTTATAACAAAAACTGTTCTGTGATCTGGTAATGGCCATAACAGTATTTTGTTGAGCTGGTTAGGGAGTTTTCTTTGGTGCCAGCTCTTACAAGAGTCCATCTGTCTAACAAAAGTAGCTGATGTGGTATTGTATATACTGTAGGTAGTCAGGAGAGATGAAATCTTCATACCTTATATTTAGAGAGAGCTTTGAAGTCTTCAAAAACTAGTTTATCTTTTACTTCATTTGATTTCCACATTAAACTTGAGAAACATGTTAGAGCAAAACTTTCTATCCTCACTGAATGTACTGAGATATCGAGGCTTAAATGACTGAACTGACTTGCTAAATTTGAATACACACTCAAACTCCATGACTCCTAACCCAGAAAGTGTCCTCTTCTATTAGTATTTATTTTGATTTGTCAATAAATAATAATTACCTTTTCCTTTAATTAATTCCAACTGATCTTACACATCTCCCACGCACCTTCTTTTAGATGCAAAGGACAAGGAAAGAGTTAGACATAGCAGTGCTTTACAACCTTTTATTTGTTAGGTCTCATTTGTTTCTACTCTATGATACATACCTCAAAATTTGACTTCTAACAACATCAATAATAAAAATCTATTCAGTGAACCAATCTGGAAGTACAGTGAGAAGAGAAACTATGGTGTCATGGAAACCACTTTCCTACAATGGATCTTAGTTTCCTCCACAAACAAATGTGTATAGAACTACTTGTCTTACATGGTTATTGAGAGAGAACTACTGCCTACCAAAGGCCCTGGTGAAAATCTGGGGAATATTTCAGGCATCTTTCCCTTCCCCTCACTGTTCACATGCCTAAAGACACAAAGAACTGTTGATTCTATGCTCTGAAAAGCTCTGGATTTTTTCTTTCCAATCCCATCTCCACCAACTCTCAGTTTAGATATTTAACACTTTACTGGGATTACCATAAATTTTTATCTTATTTCCGATCTTGTCAATTTCAATTTCATTATGCTTGTAGAGAATGGGTTCCAGCATCAGATACAACAGATAAATACTTGAGACGCCTTAGGATCCTGCATTTTTACTTTTCAACATGTTATTAAATGCATTTGAATATATCAGGTAGACAGTCTTAATTAGGTACAGATAGTTTTCTCAGTCTCTTTATACACCTAACACTTTTTCATTTTCACTAGATAATATGTCCTTATCCATTAGTACCAGTAGAAATCCATAAGAAGTGTAAATGGAGCCCAAAAGGCTCTAGAGAAGCCAACTGAGCTCACATTTACTGGGGAACAATATCTGAAAATTTGCATATATGGGGAAGTTTCTTATAAATTCTACTACTCTATTATAAAATGTTTTCCTCCATTGGAAAAGCCATTACATATATGAAGATTTAATCTAATGAAGATGCCTACTGACTATCAAACTTTAAACTTTATATTCTATCATACTAAGAGACAAGGGCTTCCCTGGTGACTCAGTGGTAAAGAATCCACCTCCCAAAGCAGGAGACTCTGCTTCAATTCCTGGGCCAGGATGATCTCCTGGAGAAGGAAATGGCAAGCCACTCAAGTGTTCTTGTCTAGGAAATCCCATGGACAGAGGAACCTGGTGGGCTACAGTTCACAGGGTCACAAAGAATTGGATACAACTGAGTGAATGAGCAGGCACTAATAGATTCTTCCTAAGATGTATATTCTGCAGCAACATCTAAGATATGTGGAATCCAAAACTCCTTGAAAATCTAACTCTAATAAGTTATGAGAAAATTTTAGTTCAAAAAATAATACTTACTCCGAAGTTGGTAGCAGCAAATCGATCTGAGGCAGAAACCTGCACATTTGCTGAAATGGTTGTGTGAGCATAGAAAGCGTTTATATTTGCCAGCAAGGTGCTCATTACAGCAGGGACACCGGGGCACATGTATTTAGAAGACAGACAGGAAAAATGCCTGTAAGGCAAAAGCATTAGGCACTTTAGAAACAGAGCCTAGTTAATTCACAGAGAAGCGTATCCTCTACCATCAGCAATTAAACAGTTCCTCGACTATATCTGTGAAAAGGAGAGAAAACTCTGACAATCCCTAAGTGAGAGAAAATGCAATTCCAGCCTTTTAAAAATTTCTCATTCACAAACGTGAAGTGGTTTATTTAGAATGTGATTTGTCACATGGACATGTGCATAATTTCTTTCAACCGGAGAGTGCTGTGTGTACACACAAAAAGTGCTATTTCCAGTGGAATCTCACACTGTCAAAAAGCAATCATCCAGCAGTCTATCATCTCTGGCAACACTGTCCTTAATGATTTTAGTTCCTGGAGTGCTGTATTACATAACCAGAATGTTCTTCCACACTTGGAATAAGGTAAACAGGAAGCCCTCCTTTCCCTCCTTTCATTGCACAATGATTAAACAAGTCAACTTAACATCTGACCTGAGTCCAGTCTGTGAGCTTTTGTCATTAAGGAGTAGTTTCCACAAGCAGTTTTATTTTCTGAGATTTTGCTAAATCCTGATTTAATTAAGCAAACAAATGAACAGTGAAGACAAATTAGATTATGCCAGCTTTATACTTAAAGATCATTTCTTTTAAAGCTTGAATAATAGTATCATTTACAGACATCACAAGCATCAATATTCAATTCTGTTACTTCTCTCAGGAAAACCTGTCATTTGAATTCTAACAAAAGACTTAAAAATTGAAAGCACAGCTTGTGATAAAAGTGAAAAGATAAAACATCCATGGAATAAAGAAATTTTCAGTACATAATCTGATCCCATTTTGCCCTCATATCTTAGTAATTTGTCTACCACTTAAGCATCTATGAATTTTGAGAGAAAAAACTATTAGGACTCAGTTCTTGATGAATGAGAGATAAGAAAGAGAAATGGTTACATTCCAAGTCTTTTGTTTGGGTGACTAGGTGAATGATGCTTCTGCCAAGTGAGCCTAGAACTAAAAAGAAGAAAGGGAATTAAGGTGGGGATTATGCATTCAGTTGAGTTTAAGGCACCTGTAGAACTTTCATGTAAGGACGTCCACCAGGTTGTTGGAGACCTGGGCTGAATACTTCAATCTTGGGATCACTTCAAAACCATGAGAATGGATAAGGTTATCCAGGGAAATCAAGTAAAATGAACGGTGTCAGGAAATGGAACCTGGGAAATATCAACATATAGTAAACCCTGGAGATTAGTAGTGAACCCAGAGAATAGTATACCCTGGAGATTAAATAGGAAGAAAAGTAAGTGAATTCTAGGGCTGAGATAAAAATCAAAATGATAGGCTAAAGGAAAGCTAGGCCAGTGGAATTAGGGAACCCATGGAATAGGAGATTTGAAGGGTTAAGGATGACTGATGCTGATAGGTGCATTGAAAGAGTCTTCGGTTCAGTTCAGTCACTCAGTCGTGCCCGACTCTTTGCTAAGAACCTAAAATAACTATTGGACTAGAAGCGCTAACATCGTGTGACTGTAACAAAATCTATGTTAGTGGAGTGACTGGGGGTTGCATCAAGAGGAAAGAGGATGGAGAGCGAGAAAGTAGCAGAAAATGATCAAGGAAAAGTGGATCAAGACCATATTTTGTTATTCTTTAGCTAAGGAGTTTATGGAGTTGGCTGAAATTCCTGCAGCGGGAAGTGATACCATCAGGTAAATCTGGGAAGATGACTCTGAAGTGTAAAGATGGATTGAAAAGAGTAGGTATTGGAAGCAGAAAAACAACGTAGGGGATGCAGAAGCAAAAAACGACCTTTATGCCCTGAATCCAATATGACTAAGCATTTCACATACCATAGTCAGAAGGNATTAGAAACTATAAGGAGGAGCCAAGAAAAATTAGAAAATTCATTTGCCAAGATAAAAGCTGAGCTAAAGGTGATGAATAGCAAAATGAATAATGCAGAAAAAAGAATAGTGATATGGAAGACAGAATAATGGAAACTAGTTAATCAAAGCAGAAGACAGAAAACCATATAAAAAAAATAAAATGAAAGCAATTTAAGAAATCAATAGGGTAATATAAAGCATGCCAATTTATACATAATAGGGATTCCAGAAGAAGAAAGAGAAAAAGGAAGTAAAAGGTATTTGAAGTAATTAAGGTTGAAAACTTCTCAACCTAAAGAAGGAAACACATATCCAGGTATAGAAAGCATAGAAAGTCCTAAACAAAATTAACCCAAATAACCCTATATCAAACTATATTATAAGAAAAATGGCAAAGTTAAAGATGAAAAGAGTATTCTAAAGGCAGCAAGAGAAAAACAGAGTGTTCATTAACAAGGGAACTGTCTTGTTAATTACAAGGGAACGCCCATAAGACTATCAGCTGATTTCTCTACAGAAACTCTGCAGGCTAGAAGGGAATGACAAAATATATTCAAAGTCTTGAAAGGAAAAAAATCTTCCACCTAGAATACCATACCCAGCACAATTATCATTTAGAATAAGAGAGAAAATAATTCCTCGGACAAGTAAAAACTAAAAGAATGCAGAATACTATTAATAAACCTACCCTAAAAGAAATACTGAAAAATCTTCTCTATGTAGAAAATTTCCAATAAGGTATAGGATGGAGGAAATTATAAATAGAAATTGAGTAACTTAAATTAGCTAATACACAGATTTAAGAGAAAAAAAAACTATTGTGAAAACAAGGAACAGCAAAAGGATAAAAATTAAGAAGTAAAAAAAGAACATCATAAAATGTGGAGAAGGAGAGAAATAAAATGAAAGAAAGTAGATTCTTTTTTCAGAATGTGTCAATTCTTTTTTTTTTTTTTTAGAATGTGAGCCTACTTTATGACTATCAGTCTAAACCAGACAGTTAGAGGAAGGGGCTGCAGGCTCGCGCTCCACTGCATTTGACTCTTTGCAACCCACGTACAGTAGCCCACCAGACTCCTCTGTCCATGGGATTTTTCAGGCAAGAATACTGGAGTGGGTTGTCATTTCCTTCCTTCTTGGGTCAGGAAGATCATGCCCCCTATGACTCCTGCATTTGGCTACGGAGTCTCTACCATAGTGCCACCTGGGTAGCCCAGGAAAGGGTTTGAGTCTCCTGCATTGCAGGCAGATTCTTCACTGTCTGAGCCACCAAGGAAGCCACAGGAAGGGGTTAACATACTTATAAAATAAGGCAACAAATCAAAACTACACAAAAGATTAAAAAACCAAAAATAAAAGAACAAAACCATAAAGTAAAAGAGGATAACCACACCACAAAAAGAAAAAGAAACAGAATCAACTGGAAATGGCAATAAATACAGATGTATCAATAATTATCTTAAATGTAAATGAACTGAAAGCACCAATCAAAAGACACAAAGATGAAGACTGGATGAAAAAAAAAAAGAAAATAACCAAGAGCATATAATATGCTATCTACAAGACATGGACCTCAGGGCAAAGGCATACATAGACTGGAAGTAAGAGGGAAAAAGATATTTCATGCAAATAGAAATGACAAGAAAGCAGCCACTGCAATACTCATTTCAGACAAAATAGACTTTAAAACAAAGGCCATAAAAAAAGGTAAAGGAGCACACTATATAGTGATTAAAGGATCAATATAAGAAGATTTTACATTGTCAATATATTTACACCTAATATAGGAGCACTAAAATACATAAAACAAATACTAATTGACATAAAGGGAGAAATTGATGGAAATACAATAATAGTAGAAGACTTTTAACACCCCACTCACACCTATGGACAGATCTTCTAGGCAGAAAATCAATAAGGCAATGGAAATTTTAAGTGATACAACAGTTAGACTTGGTATTTTTAGGACATTACATCAAAAACAAAACAAAACAGAATATATACTCTTTCTAACTGTACATTGAACATTCTCTAGGACTGACTGCATTACTAGGGCATAAAACTAACCTCAACAAATTTAAGAGTACAGGCACTGTTTCAAAAATATTCTCTGACCACATCAGCACAAAACTAGAAATCAACCATAGGAAAAGAAATGAGAAGGAAAAAAAATGATTATGTGGAGTCTAAACAACATGCTGCTGAAAAACCAATGGGTCAATGAGGAAATAAAAGAGGAAATTTAAAAATACCTTGAGACAGAGGAAAATGAAAATTCAACCATGCAAAATCTGGGATGCAGCAAAAGCAGAACTTACATGGAAGTCCATAGCAATATAGGCCTTCCTCAAAAAAACAAGAAAAAGCTCAAATAAACAACCTAACTACCTACATACCACCTAAAAAAATTGGAAAAAGAAGAACAAACAAAACCTAAAGTCAGCAAAAGAAAGGAAATAATCAGGGAGGAAATAAAATATAGAGATTTAAAAAAAAAAACACAGAAAAACAAAATCAATAAAACCAAGAGCTGGTTCTTAGAAACAACAAATAAAATTAACAAACCTCTTGCCAGGCCCACCATGAAGACAAGAGAGAGAATCCAAATCAAGTAACTAAGAAATAAAAAAGAAGAAAACTCAATCAATACTGAAGAAAATACAAAATATCCTAAGAGAATACTATGAACAATTAGATGGAAAAAAATCTGACAACCTAGAAGAAATGGACAGCTTTCAAGAAACATACAACTCAACCAAAACTGAATCAAAACTGAATCAAAAGAAACAGATCTGAACAGACCAATTATTAACAATAAAGTAGAATCTGTGAAAACAAAGAAACTTCCTACAAACAAAAGTCCAGGACCAGATGGTTTATGAGAATTCTACCAAGCATACAAAGAACTTGCATTGATCCTTCTAAACCTCTTACAAAAGGTTGAAAAGAAGGGAATACTCTCAAAGAAGCCTATGAAGNTCCTACAAACAAAAGTCCAGGACCAGATGGTTTATGAGAATTCTACCAAGCATACAAAGAACTTGCATTGATCCTTCTAAACCTCTTACAAAAGGTTGAAAAGAAGGGAATACTCTCAAAGAAGCCTATGAAGACCCCCATCATGCTGATCTCAAAACCAGACAAAGATACCACCAGAAAATAAAATTCCAGGCCAATATCTCTGAACACTATATACATGAAAATTCTCAAAAAAAAAAAAACCCCAAAACCAGAAACAGCAAACCAAATTCAACACACAAAAAAGATCATACACCATGACCATCCCAGGTTCACAAGAATGAGTTAACATGTACACGTCAATGTAATATATCACATTAAAAAGCAAAAGTCAAAACCCACATGATCATCTCAATATATTAAAAAAAAAAGTGAGAAAGTTCAGGATCCCTTCATGATAAACACTCTTATCAAAGTGGGTGTAGAGGGAACATATCTCCACATAATAAAAGCCATTTATGACAAATCCACAGCCAATATAACACTCAATAGTGAAAAGTTGAAAACCTTCACGCCAAAATCTGGAACAGGCCAAGGATACCCACTCTCACCTCTTCTATTCAACATAATATTGAAAGACCTAGTCACAGAAATCAGACAAGAAACATACATAACTGTAACCAGATTGCAAGGGAACAGGTAAAATTGTTACTATATTCAGATAACATGACACGATATACAGCAAACCCAAGGACTGCACACAACAACTACCAGATCTAGTAAATGAATTCTGCAGAGTAGTGCTACACAAGATAAACATTCAGAAATCAGTTGCATTTCTTTACACTAACAAGGAAATATGAGAAAGGGAATGTAAAAAAAAAAAAAAAAACTGCCTTTGAAAATTGCACCCCAAAATAAAATACGTAGAAATAAACATGATCATGGAGGTGAAAGACTTACAAGCTGAGAACATTAAAACATTATTAAAGGGGAAAAAAAGAGGATTCAAAGAAATGGAAATATAGCCCTTGCTCTTGGATTGAAAGAATTACTACTGTGAAAATGGCAATACCACCCAAAGCAATCTATAGATTAATGTCATCATTATCAAAATACCCATGATATTTTTCACAGAACTGGAATAAATTACTCAAAAATGTACATGGAACTATAAGAGACCCAGAATTTCCAAAGCAATCCTAATTTAAAAAAAAAAAAAAAAGGAGGCATAACTGTTCTAGACTTCAGACAGTGCTATTACGCCACAGTAATCAAATCAAAACAGTTTGGTATTAGTACAGAAACAGACATACGGATCAATGGGAAAAAAGCCCAGAAATAAATGAACCCACACATATGTTCAAGTTATTTTCAACAAAGGAGGAAAAAATATAAAATGGGAAAAAGACAGTCTCTGCATCAAGTGGTGCTGGGAAAGTTGAACTGCTGCATGTAAATCAATGAAGTCAGAACACACCCTCACACCATGCTCAAAAATAAACTCAAAATGGCTTAAAGGCAAACATAAGACGTGACACCAAAAAACTCCTAGGAAAGATCACAGGTGAAACATTCTCTGGCATAAATTGTACCATGTTTTCTTGGGTCAGTCTCCCAAGGCAATAGCAATAAAAACAAAAATAAATGAATGGGACCTAATTAAACTTACAAGCTTTCATGCAACAAAGGAGATCATATAAAAAAACGAAAAGACAACCTATGGAATGGGAGAAAATATTTGCAAATGATGCAAGCAACAAGGGCTTAATCTACAAAATATATACAACTGATACTCTACATAGCTCATACAACATAACAACAAAAAAGAACACACAATGGAAAAATGGGCAAAAGACCTTAATAGACATTTCTCCAAATAAGACATACAAATAGCTATTAGGCACATGAAAAGATGCTCAAAATCACTAATTATTAGAGAAATGAAAATCAAAACTACAATGAAGTACCACTTCACACCATTCAGAATGGCCATCATTAAGATTTACAGATAACAAATGTTGGAGAGAGCATGGAGAAAACAGAACCCATCTACACTGTTAGTGGGCATATAAGTTGATACAGTCACTATAAGAAACAGTATAGAGGTTCTTCAGAAAATTGAAGTTATAAATGACCATATGATCCAGCAGTTCTACACCCAGGCATATACCCAGACAAAACTACAATTCACAAAGGATCCCTATGATTATAGCAGTACTATTTATAATAGCTAAGGCTGGAAGAAGCACAAGCTGGAATCAAGATTGCCAGGAGAAATATCAATAATCTCAGATATCAGATGACACCACCCTTGTGGCAGAAAGAGAAGAACTAAAAAGCCTCTTGATGAAAGTGAAAGAGGAGAGTGAAAAAGTTGGCTTAAAGCTCAACATNTCTTCAATGAATGCTTTCTAACAACCTTTTTCCTCCCTAGAAGGATGGTAATTTGCTCTACTTGTTCATTATCATCTCATTGCCTTGTTTATTAAAACTTGCCTCATAAGCTTGTTCTAAACCTCGTTCTAAGACAACCAGCCCTCTCTTCAGGGGTCAATATACAGGCTATGTGATACCTTAGCATATCACTTGCTATTGTCAAGAATAAGAACTTCAGGGACAATTCCACAAACCTAATTCAATTCTATTTTTAAAACAAATATTTTGTTGCATTGTCTCTAATCAATGCAATTTCTTTCTAGGTCTTATTATTAATATAATTCAAGTTACTTACCTCATGTAGACATGTATATTGTATATGATATGGAGCAACTTTCTCCTCTCCTTTTATTTCCACATTAATTTTCAGTCGAATGGCCCCAGACACAGCTGATTTATCTGTCCGTTTCTCTGATAAAGCAGAAAGTAATTGGTCAGTCACTTTTGACAATATCATTTTTCTTATACAAGATCTCAAAAGCTTAAAAACAGGCTTATATTGCTAAAAGTCATTTTTCTAGATCAGGTTTGATTAACAGTAATGAGTCTGCTAAATCCAATTTGAAGTAATGCACCTATAAGTCATTGAGATTGTCAAAATGTGATATAGGTATTTCAAATAAAAAAGCTTAATTAGACAATTCTACCATTCTGATACAAATTTCCATGTACTAGATCAGTTAAGATGATAAAAATTAATTATTTGGGGAATTAAAAGAAAAATAACTAAAAGATAAATTAACCAGGAGAGTACTTTATCAAAAAGTCCCATTCTTTCTGTCCTTGAAAAAAATGAGTCAAAACTCTAACAAAAACATCCATTAATAGTTTTCTCTGTCAGTGATTCATGAAGACCTATAGTCTACAAACTGTGTTTACTTATGAATGTTAGATTCTTTCTTTGTTTGAATGAGTCAATATGCAGTCAATTCAAATAATGTGTGTGTAATGTACGTGTATATATGCATGTAATACGAACTTAGGGGTAGCTTTGAGAGAAAGATAAACATAGCCACAAAATTTCTAGGCTGAATGTAGGTAGGGGACCTATGACTGACACCTGCTTCCCTGATGAAGCAACATAAAGGAGCAAGCTGATCCATCTGAAAAACCAAAGATTGAAGGGAGACCACAACAAGCCAGTGGGGAAGACTTCTTTAACTGCTGCTCTTTCTAAGCATTTCTATATTTTTAGCCAAAATAGATACAGTTAAATCATGAAGTCTACTTTCTTCTTGTGGAATGTCAGCTGATTTTTTTCTTGGTTAATAGTTAATAGTCACTGTGTTGCTAAGAGTCTTCTCTTAATGCTGGGATTATGAGAGCTTCTCCTACTGTCTAGGAGAGAGTTGATTTTCAACAAATGCTTAGTTGTCTGCTGCAGTCAAGAGAAAGTCAAGTCTTCAGACCTCTTTGTCACAGACCTTTCCCCAGGATCACAGGGGAACATTTTAAGTACCATCATCATAATGAATTCAGGGGACACAGGCTCTGCTTGGATACCCAGAACTTTTGGCTAACTTCTGCTCCGCATGGTGAAATGAATTCTGAGTGTTGAGGAAGGAGTAACACTGTACAAACAATGAAAATATGTTACTAATGGGGATTGAACCCATTGTGGACTTTATACAAAGCTAAAACCTGTTTTCCGTCTAAAGGTTAAACATCAGTAATGATGGCACAAAAGTGTGAACTGATGATGAGCAGGCACAGGCATCCGTGGTGGGCTGCACTGTATTTCTCTCTCCAGACACTGAAGGCCAGTTTCTGCAGGAGAGCTGGGTGGCTGATTTTATTAGAAGCACACTCAAATTCTTTTGCAAACTGACTATACCCTTGTACATTTTGTCAAAAGAATAATTTGAGGAATTTCTCTTCTGAATTATAACTCAATTCAACAAGATGCTAATTTATCACAGGAAAACAAAAGTGTATGTATAGTCAATTAAATTGCTCTTTAATTAAAACACAACTTGTGAGAATTGTGCAGAGTTAATGGTCTGAAATTTACCCTTTCCTAACATCTCTGTTTTCATGTATAAAGTTATTTAATAGTATAAACAAGATACAGGAGGATTATCATTATAAGTGAAGCAAAAACTCTATGCCAATAATGAAGAAGCATGAGTTTTAAGAGAGATTTCTTCAAAATAAAATATTTTTGATAATGAGTTTATAGCCTAGCTTGACTCATTTGTGTTCAGTTATATATCTCTCCTTCTTAATTCAGATGGCCACTAATTCTGTAACCTCATTCCTTTACTTTGCAAAATGCTGTATTACTTGAAGTATGTAGATTCTAAAAAGTGATAAGCAATCTTTAATTTGCTAAAATAAGTAGGTATCCTAAAATCAAACATTTCATAATCCTGGAAGTGTGTAAACTTTTCTTAGATTCATCACCTTATCTTAAAAATGTAATTAAAACATTTTCAATAATAAGTATATTTTTAGATCATGTCCTTTACAGAAAATGAGGTGATCCATATCTTTTTACTGTTATTTAAGTCAGCACTAAAGATTCTAGGTTATTATTCAACTGTGGGAAAAGTCAAATTAAAACATCTTTATTTAATTCTTGGTACAAAAATAAAATTCCATTTTAAAATTATACTAATTAAATATTTTCATATCTTCATCATCAGAACAAGCATATGGGTAACCAGTTTTGCCTTACTAAAGCCTACTCATATCATCTTTGAAAAATACCTCAAATATATTTTTTGTTTATTGCCAAAATTCATTAAGGGACTAAAAGGAAAAAAGAAATAAGTCAGACATTATTAAGTTACAGGTTATTTGTTTTCTATACATTTGCAAAGTTTTTTGAAGGTATAGTTTCTGAATTAAAAATTCAGAATGGAATGATATTTTTCTCCTAAAAGACAACCATTTGATTCCTTAAAAGACTTTTTTTCATCACAAATTTGTCAGTATCTTTCAATAATATAGAGTTTAAATAATTATCACCCTATTTTCTTATGAAACTTACCTGCATAAAGGCCAAGTAAATATTCTAGAATAACACTGGTTATTTTTACCAATATGAGAATATAATACCTGTCACAGATATTCTGGAATTTTATTTAACATGTTTCAAGTAGATATAAAGATAGTCACCTAAATTGTACCAGACATCCATTTCTCCACTCAGGGTCCTCACTTCTACGATTGTTTGTCCCAGAAAATCATCTGACTCCTTTTTGAAATGTTGCTTCACTCTGGATTTGATGTCGTCATCTTCATCCCACACTCTGACTTTGATTCGATCTGTGGAGTTATGGCACTCACTGAAAATAGATGTGAATAAGTTAATAACCATTGCTAACTTCCCTAAATGTCATTTGATGTTATCAATTTGTTTTAAATCTTATCTAATCCAGAAAGGCATACCACATTGCATAGTAAATAAGATTTCCCATGGACCATTCCATCCAAGGGATGTTGTAGGTATCAGAGATATTGAAAAAAGGCTGCAATTGTGGCTGAATATGTGTCAGAAATCTGTGGGATGCTTTCTCTATGATATGTTTCCTATTTGGAACAGTTATCTATGGCAACATGTCCATGCTCAGAAAATTATGCACCATAAAGCTAATTTAATTGCAATGGTTGTTGAGAAAGTGGACATTACATAGTCTGCCTAATAAATTAAAAATCTCAATTAAACATAAAAGATATTGTTAAATCAAGTCATGACATATGGATGCCCAACATGTCTAAAAATTCTCCTTCTATTTTGGCTATATTTCTCCTTATGTTCCTCATCTTCTCAAAACTTAAGCTTGATAAATCACGACCTGCATTCAAGCAATACCTGAACTCAAACTGAGCAAAGTGAGGCAGTGGTTGTATTGTGTGGGGTTTAATACTTTTGGCAACAAGAATGGTGGTCTTTAGCACTTTGTCATAGCTGCTGCTGCTGCTGCTGCTAAGTCACTTCAGTTGTGTCCGACTCTGTGTGACCCCATAGACAGCAGCCCACTAGGCTCCGCCGTCCTTGGGATTCTCCAGGCAAGAAAACTGGANGCTGCAGTCAAGAGAAAGTCAAGTCTTCAGACCTCTTTGTCACAGACCTTTCCCCAGGATCACAGGGGAACATTTTAAGTACCATCATCATAATGAATTCAGGGGACACAGGCTCTGCTTGGATACCCAGAACTTTTGGCTAACTTCTGCTCCGCATGGTGAAATGAATTCTGAGTGTTGAGGAAGGAGTAACACTGTACAAACAATGAAAATATGTTACTAATGGGGATTGAACCCATTGTGGACTTTATACAAAGCTAAAACCTGTTTTCCGTCTAAAGGTTAAACATCAGTAATGATGGCACAAAAGTGTGAACTGATGATGAGCAGGCACAGGCATCCGTGGTGGGCTGCACTGTATTTCTCTCTCCAGACACTGAAGGCCAGTTTCTGCAGGAGAGCTGGGTGGCTGATTTTATTAGAAGCACACTCAAATTCTTTTGCAAACTGACTATACCCTTGTACATTTTGTCAAAAGAATAATTTGAGGAATTTCTCTTCTGAATTATAACTCAATTCAACAAGATGCTAATTTATCACAGGAAAACAAAAGTGTATGTATAGTCAATTAAATTGCTCTTTAATTAAAACACAACTTGTGAGAATTGTGCAGAGTTAATGGTCTGAAATTTACCCTTTCCTAACATCTCTGTTTTCATGTATAAAGTTATTTAATAGTATAAACAAGATACAGGAGGATTATCATTATAAGTGAAGCAAAAACTCTATGCCAATAATGAAGAAGCATGAGTTTTAAGAGAGATTTCTTCAAAATAAAATATTTTTGATAATGAGTTTATAGCCTAGCTTGACTCATTTGTGTTCAGTTATATATCTCTCCTTCTTAATTCAGATGGCCACTAATTCTGTAACCTCATTCCTTTACTTTGCAAAATGCTGTATTACTTGAAGTATGTAGATTCTAAAAAGTGATAAGCAATCTTTAATTTGCTAAAATAAGTAGGTATCCTAAAATCAAACATTTCATAATCCTGGAAGTGTGTAAACTTTTCTTAGATTCATCACCTTATCTTAAAAATGTAATTAAAACATTTTCAATAATAAGTATATTTTTAGATCATGTCCTTTACAGAAAATGAGGTGATCCATATCTTTTTACTGTTATTTAAGTCAGCACTAAAGATTCTAGGTTATTATTCAACTGTGGGAAAAGTCAAATTAAAACATCTTTATTTAATTCTTGGTACAAAAATAAAATTCCATTTTAAAATTATACTAATTAAACATTTTCATATCTTCATCTTCAGAACAAGCATATGGGTAACCAGTTTTGCCTTACTAAAGCCTACTCATATCATCTTTGAAAAATACCTCAAATATATTTTTTGTTTATTGCCAAAATTCATTAAGGGACTAAAAGGAAAAAAGAAATAAGTCAGACATTATTAAGTTACAGGTTATTTGTTTTCTATACATTTGCAAAGTTTTTTGAAGGTATACTTTCTGAATTAAAAATTCAGAATGGAATGATATTTTTCTCCTAAAAGACAACCATTTGATTCCTTGAAAGACTTTTTTTCATCACAAATTTGTCAGTATCTTTCAATAATATAGAGTTTAAATAATTATCACCCTATTTTCTTATGAAACTTACCTGCATAAAGGCCAAGTAAATGTTCTAGAATAACACTGGTTATTTTTACCAATATGGGAATATAATACCTGTCACAGATACTCTGGAATTTTATTTAACATGTTTCAAGTAGATATAAAGATAGTCACCTAAATTGTACCAGACATCCATTTCTCCACTCAGGGTCCTCACTTCTACGATTGTTTGTCCCAGAAAATCATCTGACTCCTTTTTGAAATGTTGCTTCACTCTGGATTTGATGTCGTCATCTTCATCCCACACTCTGACTTTGATTCGATCTGTGGAGTTATGGCACTCACTGAAAATAGATGTGAACAAGTTAATAACCATTGCTAACTTCCCTAAATGTCATTTGATGTTATCAATTTGTTTTAAATCTTATCTAATCCAGAAAGGCATACCACATTGCATAGTAAATAAGATTTCCCATGGACCATTCCATCCAAGGGATGTTGTAGGTATCAGAGATATTGAAAAAAGGCTGCAATTGTGGCTGAATATGTGTCAGAAATCTGTGGGATGCTTTCTCTATGATATGTTTCCTATTTGGAACAGTTATCTATGGCAACATGTCCATGCTCAGAAAATTATGCACCATAAAGCTAATTTAATTGCAATGGTTGTTGAGAAAGTGCACATTACATAGTCTGCCTAATAAATTAAAAATCTCAATTAAACATAAAAGATATTGTTAAATCAAGTCATGACATATGGATGCCCAACATGTCTAAAAATTCTCCTTCTATTTTGGCTATATTTCTCCTTATGTTCCTCATCTTCTCAAAACTTAAGCTTGATAAATCACGACCTGCATTCAAGCAATACCTGAACTCAAACTGAGCAAAGTGAGGCAGTGGTTGTATTGTGTGGGGTTTAATACTTTTGGCAACAAGAATGGTGGTCTTTAGCACTTTGTCATAGCTGCTGCTGCTGCTGCTGCTAAGTCACTTCAGTTGTGTCCGACTCTGTGTGACCCCATAGACAGCAGCCCACTAGGCTCCGCCGTCCTTGGGATTCTCCAGGCAAGAAAACTGGAGTGGGTTGCCATTTCCTTCTCTAATGCATGAAAGTGAAAAGTGAGAGTGAAGTCGCTCAGTCGTGTCCGATTCTTAGCGAACCCATGGACTACAGCCCACCAGGCTCCTCCGTCCATGGGATTTTCTTTGTCATAGAGTCTCTGGGATTTAGTACTGAGGCACAAATAATTGATCAATAGTGGCAAATGTGTGTTGTTGTTGTTGTTGTTTTGCAAACAAGCCTCATGATATAATTGGACATTGTTTTTGCACAGTTGATTTAGAGGCTGGCCTCTGGCCTCTACAAAAATTCTTGAGCAATTTGAGTCTATGAAATAATTTTTTTTTTCTGCATAAACTAGAGTGGGCTCTGTTGGCTGCAATGAACAATAATGATTAATGTAATAGGTTTTAAAGAAAGAAGAGAGATACAATAATAGAACTTTAGTAACCATTGCTTTGTGGAATTGACTTTGTGGAGGAGATGATGAGGGCAAACATTGAAGGTTTAATTACCTAAGACTTCAAAGCCACTGCATTTTGGAGTGCAACAGCAAAACAGCTGGTCAAACTGTTGCTTGCTATACTTTGAAACTGTGACCATGATTAGTTTACGTGACCACGGGACCAACTCAAGCTTTCTTATTCGTGTGAATGGTATGAGTAAAATTCAGNCAAAACAGCTGGTCAAACTGTTGCTTGCTATACTTTGAAACTGTGACCATGATTAGTTTACGTGACCACGGGACCAACTCAAGCTTTCTTATTCGTGTGAATGGTATGAGTACAATTCAGAATATTGGAATATGCTCATTAAGTGTTGCTGCTTTCAAAAATGTACTGTGGTAGACAGAGATGCACTCAAACTATAGCTCGACTGCTCTAAGCAGAGATGCAAGGGAACACAGCTATTTTGAAAGAGGTCACTCTGTGTCCCACACAACTGAAATATCACAATTTGGAACTACACAGGGTTGAGGACTGCCAGCTGCTTCTGTATACAAAATGTATGTATACAAGCAGAGGTTTCTGAGTGCAACTTCAAAAACAGATAAAACAGTTACCCCAGGGTGTTTCAAACACCTTTCTTTAGGAAGTCTCTAAGTGACAATGGAAGGGAATTTAATGCAAAGATGAGGTTACTGGTGCTGCACCCTGGTATACAGTGTTACAGGGGAAGAGGCAGCAGCCATTAGGTTAACAGAAAGGAACTGGTCAGAACAAAGGAGCCAGTGATAATGAGGTGAATTTTGCAGGGGTATGTGATTACTTAAAAATTGTCGTGAAGCTCACCTCCTGGAAGTCTGATAAAACTTCCAGGGCATGGTACTTTTAAGTGTGCCCCAAGGCTGCTACAGGCTTATTTAAAGCAATTTCTGGGTCCTTGAACTCACAAGCAGTAGGACGTGGACTCCAAGTAGAACCTCTTCCCAGCTAGGAAGACCATAAACCTGTATTTCCTAGGATGGTCCCAATTTATGGTTTCGTAGATACACAGTGCTGTTTAATCCTTTTTAGAGCCCTCTTTCATTTACTTTCATTTTACACAGCTTCTGCATAGAATGTAGGCATTGGCACATTGGTTGAGGAAGCACCACCCCCACCCCCACCCCCGGATGTAGAAACAAGGACTTGGAGAAAATATATAAAAGAAATTCACCAAGAAGTGCTAAGGCCTGCCAGATTGGCTAGCTAAGTAATGACTTCTGTTGCTAGGATCAGGAAGTGCTGAGTAACCTGCTAAGCAGGACTCTATATTTGCTATGTACCACTGACAGTCATATGCTTCCCTAGTTCCCTGTTACTGAATGAGACTTTTTTTTTAGGATAAACTGCTTTTATCCTAATTTCTTTTCTCTTTACACTAATACACCGGGGATGTTAGAAGATGATTTATCTTTAATTTATAGACTTAGGAATGGCAAAGAACCAAGCCTGGAGGTGATAAAGAGATTACCCAAAGATCCTAGACTTCATACTAAGCCCAGTAACTGTATGTAATTTGGGGACCACCTACCTTGAAAGACAGAGTATGGGTTCATTATGTTTAAAGTACATACAGAGATGGAAATACCATGAATAAATATTGAATGCTCAAAGAAGTGGAAGGTGCCAGATACCATAAGCTCATTCAGCCAATAATTTTTCAAGCACTCCNGGTGATAAAGAGATTACCCAAAGATCCTAGACTTCATACTAAGCCCAGTAACTGTATGTAATTTGGGGACCACCTACCTTGGAAGACAGAGTATGAGTTCATTATGTTTAAAGTACATACAGAGATGGAAATACCATGAATAAATACTGAATGCTCAAAGAATTGGAAGGTGCCAGATACCATAAGCTCATTCAGCCAATAATTTTTCAAGCACTCCTTCCTTTTCCTACTTCTGTGCAATAGCCTAGTCTCCCTTGAAACTAGAGATGACCACTTGACATAGTTCTACAATGAGACATAAGCAAAAGTGTTCTCGCTCTGTCTCTTCTATTTTCTTTTTCTATTCCTCTGGAACATGGATGTAGCACTTCTTCCACAGAAGATGATAAATGAGGAACATAGATTAAGCTTTTCATTTTGAAGGGATAATAGAGTTACCATTGTTGTTGTTATTTGGTTGCTCAGTTGTGTCTGATCGTTTGCGACCCATGGACTATAGCCCACCAGGATCCTCTGTCCATGAGATATCTCAGGCAATGTTGGAAAGGGTTGCTATTTCCTTCTCCATACTGGCCCTCAAACACCTATACCTGGAATTCTTGTTGAATGAAATCTCTTTTTGACTAAGCTACAATCATGGCTTAATAAGAAGTTTAATAAAATTCTAACTGAATCAGTGGGAAAATAATTTAAAAATCTACCAAATTCATTTTGTTTGATTATATACAAAATGATTTAAAATGTTTAAATTATTACTCTTACTATTTTTATATTTGCTATGTTTTATGTCATCCCTTAACTATTTAGCATGTATTTCACAAACTTTGACTTTTATGAAAATACAAAGGTTTATTATTTAGATGGGAAACTATGCTCATTTAGGAAAATCTGACAGAAAGATTTTTTACACACAAGAGAAAAGTCTATTATACATAACTCCCATTAAATCTTACTCTATTAGATCATTTCCACCTTGATTAATCAGCTGACAAAGATTCCTGTTTTAGTTCACCAGCTTGTGATTTGCCTTTCCTATAAGAGGAGAATAAGACATTTTGCTGCACAAACTCTTGGTAAATAAAGTAAGCACTGTGAGGACAATTTGCATTGTACTTTTTTCTTAACCAAAAACAATGTGCATGTTAAAGAGTAGTTAATATGCTCAGTTTTATGTTTTTTCATTATTAAACACAGGAATTGCTTTGTTTCCATGGGAGTAAGTTGTTTTATTCATTCCCAAGTTAAAGCAAAGCATTTCGCTCTTTAGAACTCAGGATTATTACATGTTTATGTTCTGTTTTGTCTTTATTTCTGTTTTCAATTTGCAGGTACCCTAATCTCTGCACAGCCAATCACTANACAACAGAGGATGGTTTATTCATTCCCAAGTTAAAGCAAAGCATTTCGCTCTTTAGAACTCAGGATTATTACATGTTTATGTTCTGTTTTGTCTTTATTTCTGTTTTCAATTTGCAGGTACCCTAATCTCTGCACAGCCAATCACTATTTGGCCAATTTTCTTTTGGCAGCCATTCAAAAGGCTAATTTCTTTGTAATTACTTATACCAAATTTTCAAATGGTCTCACTGCAATTTTTTTTAAGATTTATTTTCCTGCATGTAGTCCAAATACATATCTCCTATAATTTAAGGCAAAATAAAGGCAAAAAGCAAATTAAAAAAACAAACAAAAATAAACCTCAAACCCAAGTTATCGAAGTTTAACCTTTTCTGAGAAGGACTGTTTAGCCTAAAGAGATGCTCATGAATTTCATAAAACCAATAAAGCCTGTTTTCAATGGAACAACAATCTCTTGTTCAAACAGTCATTCTCTGATGGGAAATCATTATGAAAGTTTTATATAAGCAAAGAGTCATTTAAAAATGAGAACTGTATCTATAGTTGAACTAGTTATGATGAAGCAACTAAAATAATCTCACACAGCAATTATACCAAGAAAAAAACAATAGTAAATAAAGTTGCAACTAAAATCATATATTTTAAGAGTCTGTAAATTCTAGCTATATATTTTAAGTATAGTAAATGAAATTTCTATAACATTTTAAGTNACATAGTCTGCCTAATAAATTAAAAATCTCAATTAAACATAAAAGATATTGTTAAATCAAGTCATGACATATGGATGCCCAACATGTCTAAAAATTCTCCTTCTATTTTGGCTATATTTCTCCTTATGTTCCTCATCTTCTCAAAACTTAAGCTTGATAAATCACGACCTGCATTCAAGCAATACCTGAACTCAAACTGAGCAAAGTGAGGCAGTGGTTGTATTGTGTGGGGTTTAATACTTTTGGCAACAAGAATGGTGGTCTTTAGCACTTTGTCATAGCTGCTGCTGCTGCTGCTGCTAAGTCACTTCAGTCGTGTCCGACTCTGTGTGACCCCATAGACAGCAGCCCACTAGGCTCCGCCGTCCTTGGGATTCTCCAGGCAAGAAAACTGGAGTGGGTTGCCATTTCCTTCTCTAATGCATGAAAGTGAAAAGTGAGAGTGAAGTCGCTCAGTCGTGTCCGATTCTTAGCGAACCCATGGACTACAGCCCACCAGGCTCCTCCGTCCATGGGATTTTCTTTGTCATAGAGTCTCTGGGATTTAGTACTGAGGCACAAATAATTGATCAATAGTGGCAAATGTGTGTTGTTGTTGTTGTTGTTTTGCAAACAAGCCTCATGATATAATTGGACATTGTTTTTGCACAGTTGATTTAGAGGCTGGCCTCTGGCCTCTACAAAAATTCTTGAGCAATTTGAGTCTATGAAATAATTTTTTTTTTCTGCATAAACTAGAGTGGGCTCTGTTGGCTGCAATGAACAATAATGATTAATGTAATAGGTTTTAAAGAAAGAAGAGAGATACAATAATAGAACTTTAGTAACCATTGCTTTGTGGAATTGACTTTGTGGAGGAGATGATGAGGGCAAACATTGAAGGTTTAATTACCTAAGACTTCAAAGCCACTGCATTTTGGAGTGCAACAGCAAAACAGCTGGTCAAACTGTTGCTTGCTATACTTTGAAACTGTGACCATGATTAGTTTACGTGACCACGGGACCAACTCAAGCTTTCTTATTCGTGTGAATGGTATGAGTAAAATTCAGAATATTGGAATATGCTCATTAAATGTTGCTGCTTTCAAAAATGTACTGTGGTAGACAGAGATGCACTCAAACTATAGCTCGACTGCTCTAAGCAGAGATGCAAGGGAACACAGCTATTTTGAAAGAGGTCACTCTGTGTCCCACACAACTGAAATATCACAATTTGGAACTACACAGGGTTGAGGACTGCCAGCTGCTTCTGTATACAAAATGTATGTATACAAGCAGAGGTTTCTGAGTGCAACTTCAAAAACAGATAAAACAGTTACCCCAGGGTGTTTCAAACACCTTTCTTTAGGAAGTCTCTAAGTGACAATGGAAGGGAATTTAATGCAAAGATGAGGTTACTGGTGCTGCACCCTGGTATACAGTGTTACAGGGGAAGAGGCAGCAGCCATTAGGTTAACAGAAAGGAACTGGTCAGAACAAAGGAGCCAGTGATAATGAGGTGAATTTTCCAGGGGTATGTGATTACTTAAAAATTGTCGTGAAGCTCACCTCCTGGAAGTCTGATAAAACTTCCAGGGCATGGTACTTTTAAGTGTGCCCCAAGGCTGCTACAGGCTTATTTAAAGTAATTTCTGGGTCCTTGAACTCACAAGCAGTAGGAAGTGGACTCCAAGTAGAACCTCTTCCCAGCTAGGAAGACCATAAACCTGGATTTCCTAGGATGGTCCCAATTTATGGTTTCGTAGATACACAGTGCTGTTTAATCCTTTTTAGAGCCCTCTTTCATTTACTTTCATTTTACACAGCTTCTGCATAGAATGTAGGCATTGGCACATTGGTTGAGGAAGCACCACCCCCACCCCCACCCCCGGATGTAGAAACAAGGACTTGGAGAAAATATATAAAAGAAATTCACCAAGAAGTGCTAAGGCCTGCCAGATTGGCTAGCTAAGTAATGACTTCTGTTGCTAGGATCAGGAAGTGCTGAGTAACCTGCTAAGCAGGACTCTATATTTGCTATGTACCACTGACAGTCATATGCTTACCTAGTTCCCTGTTACTGAATGAGACTTTTTTTTTAGGATAAACTGCTTTTATCCTAATTTCTTTTCTCTTTACACTAATACACCGGGGATGTTAGAAGATGATTTATCTTTAATTTATAGACTTAGGAATGGCAAAGAACCAAGCCTGGAGGTGATAAAGAGATTACCCAAAGATCCTAGACTTCATACTAAGCCCAGTAACTGTATGTAATTTGGGGACCACCTACCTTGAAAGACAGAGTATGGGTTCATTATGTTTAAAGTACATACAGAGATGGAAATACCATGAATAAATATTGAATGCTCAAAGAAGTGGAAGGTGCCAGATACCATAAGCTCATTCAGCCAATAATTTTTCAAGCACTCCTTCCCTTTCCTACTTCTGTGCAATAGCCTAGTCTCCCTTGAAACTAGAGATGACCACTTGACATAGTTCTACAATGAGACATAAGCAAAAGTGTTCTCGCTCTGTCTCTTCTATTTTCTTTTTCTATTCCTCTGGAACATGGATGTAGCACTTCTTCCACAGAAGATGATAAATGAGGAACATAGATTAAGCTTTTCATTTTGAAGGGATAATAGAGTTACCATTGTTGTTGTTATTTGGTTGCTCAGTTGTGTCTGATCGTTTGCGACCCATGGACTATAGCCCACCAGGATCCTCTGTCCATGAGATATCTCAGGCAATGCCGGAAAGGGTTGCTATTTCCTTCTCCATACTGGCCCTCAAACACCTATACCTGGAATTCTTGTTGAATGAAATCTCTTTTTGACTAAGCTACAATCATGGCTTAATAAGAAGTTTAATAAAATTCTAACTGAATCAGTGGGAAAATAATTTTAAAATCTACCAAATTCATTTTGTTTGATTATATACAAAATGATTTAAAATGTTTAAATTATTACTCTTACTATTTTTATATTTGCTATGTTTTATGTCATCCCTTAACTATTTAGCATGTATTTCACAAACTTTGACTTTTATGAAAATACAAAGGTTTATTATTTAGATGGGAAACTATGCTCATTTAGGAAAATCTGACAGAAAGATTTTTTACACACAAGAGAAAAGTCTATTATACATAACTCCCATTAAATCTTACTCTATTAGATCATTTCCACCTTGATTAATCAGCTGACAAAGATTCCTGTTTTAGTTCACCAGCTTGTGATTTGCCTTTCCTATAAGAGGAGAATAAGACATTTTGCTGCACAAACTCTTGGTAAATAAAGTAAGCACTGTGAGGACAATTTGCATTGTACTTTTTTCTTAACCAAAAACAATGTGCATGTTAAAGAGTAGTTAATATGCTCAGTTTTATGTTTTTTCATTATTAAACACAGGAATTGCTTTGTTTCCATGGGAGTAAGTTGTTTTATTCATTCCCAAGTTAAAGCAAAGCATTTCGCTCTTTAGAACTCAGGATTATTACATGTTTATGTTCTGTTTTGTCTTTATTTCTGTTTTCAATTTGCAGGTACCCTAATCTCTGCACAGCCAATCACTATTTGGCCAATTTTCTTTTGGCAGCCATTCAAAAGGCTAATTTCTTTGTAATTACTTATACCAAATTTTCAAATGGTCTCACTGCAATTTTTTTTAAGATTTATTTTCCTGCATGTAGTCCAAATACATATCTCCTATAATTTAAGGCAAAATAAAGGCAAAAAGCAAATTAAAAAAACAAACAAAAATAAACCTCAAACCCAAGTTATCGAAGTTTAACCTTTTCTGAGAAGGACTGTTTAGCCTAAAGAGATGCTCATGAATTTCATAAAACCAATAAAGCCTGTTTTCAATGGAACAACAATCTCTTGTTCAAACAGTCATTCTCTGATGGGAAATCATTATGAAAGTTTTATATAAGCAAAGAGTCATTTAAAAATGAGAACTGTATCTATAGTTGAACTAGTTATGATGAAGCAACTAAAATAATCTCACACAGCAATTATACCAAGAAAAAAACAATAGTAAATGAAGTTGCAACTAAAATCATATATTTTAAGAGTCTGTAAATTCTAGCTATATATTTTAAGTATAGTAAATGAAATTTCTATAACATTTTAAGTATCATTGTATCAGATTTTGTTAATTGATATATAAAATAGATATTTAGTGTATATATAAATCTGAGTTTATATACATATATACACATATATATGCATTGAAATAATCTGTAAGGTTATATTCAACATATAGGTGGTAAGATTAGTAAAATTTTTTAGTCTATTATCTTTTTCTGTTATAATCAACAAAATTTTGTATTTTTAAATATCTAACAATTATAAATAATCTCTTTCAATTCAGTCTGGAAGGCAGGGAATTGACTGAAAAAATCATCAGCCAGAAACTTGCAAGAGCCATCCAGAGGCAAAGTAGCAGCAGCCTTTCAAACAGTAATTAAATTCTCTAGTTACAGCTTAATTCCTTAAACTCTGACCCACCAAATGGAAATATGTGAGACACTTGATGCACACATTTCCTCTCAATGATTTATTATGAATTATGTAACACAGTTCCATCACATCATAGGTGTCTTATTATTAAATCAAGAGCCCTAACCCTATTATCTTTCAATTGTATTAGAGCAGGTAGACAAACTCTAAGTTCAAAACCAGTGCACGTGCCCAGTGACTTTTCCCACTACATTTATCAAGAGCATTCACTTATGGGAATTTGAACTGACCAAAAAAAAAAAGAAAGAAAAAAAAAAAGTCCTCAATATGTCCCTTTTGTTTAAGATTTTCTGATGGTTTTCTATGTAGTAATCAGATGTTATAGATCTATTCTAGTTCTGTAACACATCAAAGAACCAAAGGACAAAGATACTCCATCTTATACGATACACTGATTTTCCTGGCCCACATTACAGCCCTACAATTGGATCATTAATACCTCAAAGCCCTTTGTTCTCTTTTTACATCTNTGAACTGACCAAAAAAAAAAAAGAAAGAAAAAAAAAAGTCCTCAATGTGTCCCTTTTGTTTAAGATTTTCTGATGGTTTTCTGTGTAGTAATCAGATGTTATAGATCTATTCTAGTTCTGTAACAGATCAAAGAACCAAAGGACAAAGATACTCCAATCTTCTACGATACACTGATTTTCCTGCCCCACCTTACAGCCCTACAATTGGATCATTAATACCTCAAAGCCCTTTGTTCTCTTTTTACATCTAATGTTTTCTTCACAGGCACTAATTGCAGATAAACTTATTTTAATAGCTGTTTTAAGTATTATTTGACATTAAAGATGATAAAATATTAGTTATGTTAAAGTAATAAAAGAAATTTGCTTCTTTAGAAAAATTATTTGTTTCAATTTTGGGGGAAAAGAGAGATCACTTAGGGAGAGAAATCAGAAAACAGGAAGGTCTATATGATACTACTTATATATGAAATCTAGTTCTAATGAAATCTAATCTTTTCTAGTTTAGAAAATAAACTAGAGAAGAACAAAATAGTGCTTACAAGGGACCTAGAAGATGGGGAAATAGGAGAGATGATATTTAAAAGTACAAAATAGTAGCTAAATGAGTCCTAAAGATCTAATGCACAGTATAATGAATACAGAAAATGATATTATATTATACTCATCAAATCTGCCAAGAGACTAGATCTTAATAATACCCATGACAAAAAGGTAATGATAATCATGATATGTGATAGAGGGGCTAGTTAATGCTACAATGGCAACCACATTATAGTATACATGTATCAAATCAACCTACTGTTTCCTAAATTTATATACCAAATATAATTTTATTAAAAAGCAATGGCATAAATAGGAAACAGAAGGATCAAATTACTGTCTCAAAAAATAGGAGACACATAAATGAGAGTGAGTATAAGACTATGTAATAAGGATGGTTTCTTTTCACCACTTCCTTTGGTTCACCAAACATTTTTCCAGCTCAGACACTTGTTTCATTGTGTCTCTGAGGGCAAGAATGTCTTTTCCCTAGTCCTCTACCTGCTGAACATCTACCTGCCTCTCAATACCTGATAAAAGATCACCTCTGTATGAAAATTCCCGAAAAAACATTTTTCCCAGTCCCTAGCACCTAGAGCAATTAGATATGAAAAAATTATTTACCAAAAATATAAGAAAATACCATTGGTCAGAGAAATCATACTCTTCATATTATTGTTCTTTAACTATTACAAATGTGCATATTCCAATTAGTGGCTACTTGTATAGCTGAAAATTAACCATTTGCTTGAAGTTGGGAGAAAGATTGACTTTGAAAAAATGTTTGACATTTATTGGACATTGGATTCAAGGCCTTAGCTTTCTAAATCTGACTTTTCTTTAAGTGGTGACATGCATTTTTTTTTTCTTAAACTAACTTTTCCGANATTGTTCTTTAACTATTACAAATGTGCATATTCCAATTAGTGGCTACTTGTATAGCTGAAAATTAACCATTTGCTTGAAGTCGGGAGAAAGATTGACTTTGAAAAAGTGTTTGACATTTATTGGACATTGGATTCAAGGCCTTTCTAAATCTGACTTTTCTTTAAGTGGTGACATGCATTTTTTTTTCTTAAACTAACTTGTCCGAAGATAAACTGCATGTCGATCGGTAGGGAAGAAGATAGTTCAGTTCAGTGGCTCAGTCATGTCCAGCTCTTTGCGACCCCATGGATGGCAGCATGCCAGGCTTCCCTGTCCATAACCAACTCCCAGAGTTGAGTTGGTGAGGCCATCCAACTATCTCATCCTCTGTCATTCCCTTCTCCTCTTGCCTTCAATCTTTCCCAATATCAGGGCCTTTCCAAGTGAGTCAGCTCTTCATACCAGGTGGCCAAAGTACTGGAATTTCAGCTTCAGCATCAGTCCTTCCAATGAATATTCAGGACTGATTTCTTTTAGGATGGACCAGTTGGATCTCCGTGCAGTCCAAGGGACTCTCAAGAGTCTTCTCCAACACAACACTTTAAAAACATCAATTCTTTGGTGCTCAGCTTTCTTTATAGTCCAACTCTCATATCCATTCATGACTACTGGAAAAACCAAAGCTTTGACTAGATGGACATTTGTTGCCAAAGTAATGTCTCTGCTTTTGAATATGCTGTCTAGGTTAGTTATAAATTTCTCCCAAGGAGCAAGTGTCTTTTAATTTCATGGCTGCAATCACCATCTGCAGTGATNATTCTTTGGTGCTCAGCTTTCTTTATAGTCCAACTCTCATATCCATTCATGACTACTGGAAAAACCAAAGCTTTGACTAGACGGACATTTGTTGCCAAAGTAATGTCTCTGCTTTTGAATATGCTGTCTAGGTTAGTTATAAATTTTCTCCCAAGGAGCAAGTGTCTTTTAATTTCATGGCTGCAATCACCATCTGCAGTGATTCTGGAGCCCCCTAAAGAAAGTCTGTCACTCTTTTCATTGTTTCCCATCTATTTGCCATGAAGAGATCAGATGCCATGATCTTCATTTTCTCAATGTTGAGCTTTAAGCCAACTTCTTCATTCTCCTCTTTCACATTCATCAAGAGGCTCTTTAGTTCCTCTTCACTTTCTGCCATAAGGGTGGCATCATCTGCATATCTGAGGTTATTCAGATTTCTCCCAGCAATGCTGATTCTAGCTTGTGCTTCATCCAGCCCAGTGTTTCTCATGATATACTCTGCATATAAGTTAAATAAGCAGAGTGGCAATATACAGTCTTGACGTACTCCTTTCCCTATTTGAGACCAGTCTGTTGTTCCACATCCAGTTCTGTTGCTTTGTGACCTGCATACAGATTTCTCAAGAGGCAGGTCAGGTGGTTTGGTATTCCCATCTCTTTCAGAATTTTCCACAGTTTATNAGCAAAGGACAAGTTACTGCAAATTTCTAAAATAGGGAAAATTTTAGTTAGCCTAATTATCAAAACACTGAAAATTAAATACTTGATGCATACTGATACAGTAAAACTTTATTCAACTACTAAAATAATGTTTTAGATGAAAATTTTTATCAGGGGACTCTCTTCTTTTTGCACTGATCTATATGTCCGTCTTTATGATAGTACCACAGTATTTAAATAACAGTAGCCACCCAGTCATGTCCGACTCTTTGGTGACTCCATGGACTGTAGCCCACCAGGATCCTCTGTCCATGAGATTACCAAGGCAAGAATACCAGAGTGAGTTGCTATTTCCTTCTCCAGGGTATCTTCCCAACTCAGGGAGTGAAACCATGTCTCCATGTCTTCTGCACTGAAGGTGGATTCTTTACCACTGAACCACTAGGGATCTAATTTTTTTTTTCTCCTTAACAAAATTTTAAGTGTAAGGTACAGTATTGCTGTTAGCAGATCCTCAAACTTCTCTTGCTTAATTGAAACTCTGTGACTATTGATTAGTAAACTCCCATTTCTCACTCTCTCTAGCCTCCAAAACCATCATTTTGGTCCATGATTCTGTTACTATTACTATTTCAAATATCTCATAAAAGTGGAATAATGCAGTATTTGTCTTTTTGTAATTAGCATAACATCTTTAAAGTTCATCCTTATTGACAAATATTGTAGAATTTCCTTCTTTTGTAAGGATGAATAATATCACATTGTAAGTACATATCACATTTTCTTTATTCATTCACCTGTCATTGGACAGTGAGGTTGTTTCCACATCTTGGCTATTGTGAATAACACTGAATGTGGAAGTGCTAATAACTCCTTGAGAGTCTGATTTCAATTCTTTTGGATATACACCCAGAAGCCAGATTGCTGGATTATATGCTAGTTTTATTTTCAAATTTTTTAGTAAACTCCATACTGTTTTCCACAGCAGCTGCACCATTTTGCATTCCCACCAACAGTGGAAAGGTTCACACAAGGGGGAAAAGATGGATACGAACTGAAACCACAGAAGAAAGTCCCATCCAGCAGGAGACTGAAACATGGAAGAGACTCAGGCAGTATGCTGATGCTCTGCAAGGCAGAGAGGGAAGGAAAAAACATACTCTGGCTTCTCTCAATCTCCCACCTCTGATCTTACGGCAATGCTTTCTCATAGCGAAATCTAGTCAGCAGGGAAATCTGGCCTTCAGAGTTCAGTCCCCTGACATAAAGAGCATGCCAAAGACATTTCAGGGAATAAAAGGTATAGCTAACAGGTATATGACCAGTATATATGCCGAACTCATGTAGAAAACGCTATAAAGAAATATGTTACTTAATTCAAAGTATTTCTTTGCTTCTCGCTAGTACTCCTTTTAGCATTGGCTTGTCCTTCCCTGACAGCTCTTAACATCTGCATTGTCATAGATAAAACTCCTTAATGCTAAAAGCATTTTTTTTTAAGAGTATTTCATTTAATTTCCTTATTTGAGGAAAGGAAACTGATAGAGAATAATACATATTTTCTGTAAAACACAATGAGTGATTTGGAAAGAAAATTATNATGCTAAAAGCATTTTTTTTAAGAGTATTTCATTTAATTTCCTTATTTGAGGAAAGGAAACTGATAGAGAATAATACATATTTTCTGTAAAACACAATGAGTGATTTGGAAAGAAAATTATGAGTATAAAAGTGCTTTGAAAAGATAACAGTGCTTTAAAATATGAACCATTTTATTATCATTAATATTATATGGCCACTCTATACATATATGGATGCTTTAAAACTTTAAAAAAATATTGTTTTTTCACAAAGACGGAACGTCCCTCTACCAATTTCCACTGCAATAAGAACAATTTATATCACACTGTATTCAGTGCCCTACTTCACTCATTGAATGTTACTGTCAATATTTTAATGGAAATATATTGTTAATGTTAGTTTTTAACCTTTAAAAGGTTTGATACTTGATCTATATAATTGTATTTAATTTTACAAATGCTCCACATGCCATTTAGAATCTTTATAAATTATGTCCATACTGACATATACATATGTACATCATTCTTTGTAATGATTATATGATATATTCAATTATATGATTCATCCTAGTTGAATTCATCCCCTATAGTAGATAGTAGATGGCTATTTAGGTAGTTTCCAATATACTACCACAGTGCTACTATAAAAATATTCTAGTCTGAGAAATTAGTAAAAGTGGATTTTTTTTTTAGCTTGGAAATTATGTCAGTTACACATATCTGTATATCTGCTTGCAAAATAGGAGACCCAGGTTTGATCCTGTGTTGGGAAGATGGCTCAGAGAAGGGAATTGCTATCCACTCCAGTATTCTTGCCTAGAGAATTCCATGGACAGAGGAGCCTGGTGGGCTACAGTCCATGTGGTTTCAAAGAGTTGGACATGACTGAGCAACTAACATATACACACATTACTAAAATATTCAGCAGAAAGCATATATGTGTTTATACTTATCCCTGTTTCTCTATACAATCATTAGTATTGAATACTATCACTTTTCAATCTTTGCTAATCAGAAAATTTAAATATACTTTCTCATAATGACTTTTAGGAAGCATATCTTTTATATATGAATGACATATGTATATACAACATGTGTGCAATATTTTCCCCTTTCCCACACCAGTTCAATTGAAAAGGAGGAGAAAAAAACAATAATGAAAAATTCCCTCCTCCAAAGAGACCTTTAAAGAGCTTATGATTATTTTTTGCCAGAGACAAAGAGTTAAATTAAATAGTCAGAATTTGTCCCTGGCAAGAGAACAGAATCAGTCAGCATGAGTTTTTATAGGCACTTAAGTAAACTTTTTCTTAAATTCTCCCTTTCACTCTTTGCTAGAAAAGAACAACTGTTATTCTCTAGAGGAGCTCTGGAGCAATAACTGAAAAGTCAGCAGCAAACTGAAGTTATACCAACTGCCTGATCAGACCTTATCTAAATACCACATTTGAAGCAGAAGCAGTGATCGTAAAGGTAAATACTATTAACTAATATCCCTCTCAATCCAAACATCAGCAACACAGCAACAGTGCACAGGCTTGTGGAAGACTTCTGCACAAATGACCAAGGCAATGCTAAAAAAAAAGAAAGAGAGAGAGAGAAGAAATTTAGGAAAGACTGCCTTCCAATTGACTTTCACTAAATCTAAGCTCAACCAATTATCTGGAATACAATTGAGCTTAAGAACTTGTAAATAGTAATGTTGGGAATCGGACCTCTCTGGATTCTTTTGCTGGATGTTATGGAAAATACAAAGAAATGCAATTCAAAGAGAAAAGAAATACCACATTGCTCAAGCCACTCGAGAGCACCTGTGTTATTTTGACTCTCGTCCTTATTATAATAACAACATTTCATCATTAAAATATAAACTCAAATGTCTTGAAAATTAGATTTGGATCTACTTAATTATGAACATTTAGCCAAAAAATTACATTAAAAAACATACATTTGAATATTTTCAGACTTTCGAAAGGATCCAGTTAAATCAACCATGTGAGTGTGTATGCACATGCATGCTCATACTCAGTCATATCTGACTCTAGGTGACCCAGTGGACTGTGGCTTGCCAGGCACTTCTGTCCACGGAATTTCCAAGCAAGAATAGTGGAGTGAATTGCCATTTCCTTCGCCAGGCAGGTCTCCCTGACCCAGGGATTGAACCCATGTCTTCTGAGTCTCCTGCACTGGCAGGCAGATTCTTTACCACTGGGTCAACTGGGAAATGAATCAACTACAAATATAGCTTAAGTAAAAAATAAGTATAAAAAACACTATACTCCAGATGATATAAATGTATAACTGATTATTCAGATAGAATTAATTTCAGAAGAAGATATTACTGTAGGCTGAACCATATGAAATTATAATTTCTATAGGTCAAAAAAATTATCAGCAATTTCATGTGGCCTGATCTAGCCATAACTACCAGCTCCATATAAAAAAAATCTTGTTTATGTCCTAGTTGAAAATCTACTTTGTACTTGGCAAGTACAAGAAATTCTATGAGATTAAAAAATGAGTGCATCTATAAAACCTAGTCTGATCATTAATCAAGATACTGAAGAAATTAGTGATGGTGGTATGAAAAGGCAAATAAAGAAAAGCACTAAATAACAATGATATTCAAGATTTACTAAATTGTAGTCACTGGAGAATAGCACTGATCCTAAAGAAAATATTTGAAGAGATAATAGCTGAAAGCTTCCTTAACATGGGAAAGGAAATAGTCCACCAAGTCCAGGAAGTACAGAGAGTCCCAGGAAGGATAAACCCAAGGAGGAATGACCCAAGACACACCATAATCAAACTGACAAAAATTAAAGGCAGGGATAAGATATTAAAAGCAACACTGGAAAAATGACAGGTAACTTTCAAAGAAACTCCCATCAGGCTTTTCTCAACAGATACCCTACAAGCCAGAAGGGAATGGCATGAGATATGTAAAGTGATGAAAGGGGAGAACCTACAACAACAAAGAATACTCTACCCAGCAAGACTCGCATTCAGAAATTATGGAAACATCAAAAGCTTCTCAGACAAGCAAAAGTTAAGAGAATTCAGCACTACCAAACCAGCTTTACAGCAAATGCTAAAGGAACTTCTCAAGGCAGGAAACATAAGAGAAAGAAAAGACCTACGGAAAATAAACTTAAAACAATTAAGAAAAAAGTGATAGGATCAAATGAACCAACTAAAAGACACAGATTAGCTAGGAGGATGAAAACATGTGCAATGCAGGCACTTCCAATTTCCACATAACTCTGCTTGACCCCCCTCCCCCCAATTGTATGCAGCCTATATGTTAAGGTAATCATGTTCCCATTATGGCTTGCAATTGTAATTATTTTTTATTTTTTGTCTGCCTACTGATTATGAAAATTGATAAACATCTTTCACTATCGTGATTATGTAACTATTACTCACTTAATACCACTGTATCATGATTGGTCAACAGAAAAATAAGAGAATTCTATATCACCAAAATTGCAATAGAAAAACCTGTAATCACTTTATAAAATCCAGATGCATATCAGAATTATGCTGGAATGTTTTGAAAAATACAAATGCCCAGGTATTTCTTTTTCTCCAGAGTTTCAAATATGTTCCTAATGAGTAGCTATCTTTAAAAACAACTGGACTAAACAATGGTCTTTTAATTTTATCTAGTTTGTTTCACTTTTTCTATTTCATATTCAGTGACCCCATTTAATTAGGTTTATGTTTACCACTTTCTCCACCTATTTTATTTTTTTTAATTAAAATTTATTTATTTTAATTGGAGGCTAATTACTTTACAATAATGTATTGGTTTTGCCATACATTGACATGAATCTGACACGGGTATACACATGTTCCCCATCCTGAACCCTCCCCCCACCTCCCTCCCCATACCATCCCTCTGGTTTATCCCAGTGCACCAGCCTGAAGCATCCTGTATCCTGCATCAAACCTGGACTGGCAATTCATTTCTTATATGATATTATACATGTTTCAATGCCATTCTCCCAAATCATCCCACCCTCTCCCTCTCCCACAG
>SJYW01020667.1:28121-58938 GCA_006410735.1 Raphicerus campestris | reverse complement strand
ACCATTGGTAGCTTGATTGGGATTGCATTGAATCTGTAGATTGCTTTGGGTAGTATACTCATTTTCACTATATTGATTCTTCCAATCCATGGTATATTTCTCCATCTATTAGTGTCCTCTTTGATTTCTTTCACCAGTGTGTATAGTTCTGATATACAGGTCTTTTGTTTCTTTAGGTAGATATATTCCTAAATATTTTATTCTTTTCATTACAATGGTGAATGGAATTGTTTCCTTAATTTCTCTATTTTCTCATTATTAGTGTATAGGAATGCAAGGGATTTCTGTGTGTTGATTTTATATCTTGCAACTTTACTATATTCATTGATTAGCTCTAGTAATTTTCTGGTGGAGTCTTTAGGGTTTTCTATGTAGAGGATCATGTCATCTGCAAACAGTGAGAGTTTTACTTTTTTTCCAATTTGGATTCCTTTTATTTCTTTTTCTGCTCTGATTGCTGTGGCCCAAACTTCCAAAACTACATTGAATAGTAGTGGTGAAAGTGGGCACACTTGTCTTGTTCCTGACTTTAGGGGAAATGCTTTCAATGTTTCACCATTGAGGATAATGTTTGCTGTGGGTTTGTCATATATAGCTTTTATTATGTTGAGGTATGTTCCTTCTCTTCCTGATTTCTGGAGGGTTTTTTATCATAAATGGATGCTGAATTTTGTCAAAGGCTTTCTCTGCATCTATTGAGATAATCATATGCTTTTATTTTTCAATTTGTTAATGTGGTGTATTACATTGATTGATTTTCAGATCTTGAAGAATCCTTGCATCCCTGGGATAAAGCCCCCTTGGTCATGGTGTATGAATTTTTTAATGTGTTGTTGGATTCTGATTGCTAGAATTTTTGTCAAGGGTTTTTGCATCTTTGTTCATCAGTGATATCCAGGTATTTTAATGTTCTTTCTTAAGCCTTTATCAAGAGTAGCAGAAAAGCTTTAGTATACTTATATATAAATATGAATTATATATATACATATATATTTTAGAAAACTTATGAATTTTTGCCTAACTAAAAAATTTGACATTTTTATTTCACTTGTTTGGCTTTGTATGAATATAATGCTAGATTTTTAATTAAAAATATATATGCAACAAGCAATAAAGGTTTACTGTATAGCACATAGAAATATATTCAGTTTCTTATAACAAATAATAGAAAATAATTTCAAAAATAACATATGTGTGTATATACAGCTGAATCACCTTGATGTGCATTTGACACACTGTAAGTCAACTATACTTCAATACAATATATATATTAAGAAAAAATATATAGTGTCTCATTTTTGAAGTAATTATCCCAACAGATGAACTTAATTATTTTATAATAGTAAGGTTTCATAAAATAATAAATCTATAATATCAAAAAGGGTATTATATATCATCTTTAATAAGAAGAAATGCTAAATGTCCCCTCAGAGTTAGTGGCAATTTTCCATCCTGTATTTTCTTAATTTTACCCTTAACCCTGTCAAAACTGGGTCATAGTAAAAGCTCAAAATGTTATTCTACTGCTTAATTCAAAGCTTCAAATAAGTTAAAATACATTTTGTCCCCTTTACTATCCCTTCAAATCCAACTGTAATCAAATGTTACTAGGTAGAGACATAAAACTGAAAGTAAAAAACACACCATGAAGACAAGATGCACTGACAAGGGTTCCTCTGAAAGGAAAACACATACTGGTGATGCTAGAAAAAAAAAAGTAAATACCTGAATTCACCAAATAATGCTCAAGTTGCTGACACAGAGAAGAAAGACATACCTTTAGAATTTCCTGGGAAAATTAACATTGAAGGGAGAGGAAGGAGGGAAAATTAAGGGTGAAACAATAGCGCAAATAAACAATTATGTCTATAAATATTTAAAGACATGTTATAAACATTTATAGACACACTCACTGGTAAGAAATTCACTTTAGAAGTTATCATTTGGAAATAACCATTAAGCAGATTTTTAGGCTTACTGTACACTCAACATTATTTTAGGAGATCCTCACCATCAAATAACTCAATACCTAGGTTGGAAAACAACACTGACGTTTATATAAAACAGGCATGAAAATCATTAAGGACTTTATCAAAAGTGCTCTTAAGTGTAGTATAACTAACAAGGAAACCTGTCACTGCAAGTAGACTTGCTAAGATGGCACATTGCTTTAATTTTGAGTAATGGCTTTTTATACAGAAATCAATGAGTAGCTATGAAAGTTTTTATAACATTATTATGTACCAATTAGATCTTCCAGAAGGCCTGAGTAAGAGAGTCAAGCAATCAGGGGGCGAAAAAGGTAGAATCTCTGCTTTTGGCTCTACTACTTATAACTTTAAGAATACAAGGAAGACCTATACAAAAAAGATCTTAATGACCCAGATAACCACAATGGTGTGATCACTCACCACTTGAGAAAACTATTTCTTTCTTGAAAGTATATGCCCATTTGAGGAGTTATTCATAAGCTTTCATAGCTGCTCTGTTTATAGTAGCTAAAGACTGAAAAAAAACCCCAAGCATTCATCAATATGTGACTAGATATGTGAGTTTCATATGCATAGACTGAAATACTCTTGTATGGAAAGAAATGTACTATATTGGTATATATAGTGACTTAGGTAGATCTCAAAATAATTAGGCTGAGTGAAAGAATTCAGGAAAAAATGAGTATGTGCAGTATAAGTCCATTTATATAAAATCATAAAAATGAAAACGAATTATATAAGACATCAAATCAGTGGTTGGCCAGGGGAGAGGGTTTCAATAAAGGGAAATAATAGGGGAAAGTGATGGGAAAGAAGTCCAGGAAAATTTTTGGAGGTGATGGATGTTTCAGTTATATTGATTGTGGTGGTGTGGTTACATGAATGAAAACAGATGCCAAAACCTAATAAATTATACATTTGAAATATGTGCAGTTACTTATATGTCAGTTATATCTCAAGTGGTTGTACCACTTTATTTTCTCAATGGCAGTAAAGTAATTCCAGTTTCTCCACATCCTGGCTAATACTTGGCCATACTAGCATAAAGGTCTATAAGAAACAACAGGAAATGTACTTTTGTAAAGTTCTTACACTGTGCATGAACTGGTATATTATCACTGGTAGACTCTAATAAAGATATATACTATATTCAATACCCATTTATGATTAAGAAAAAAAAAAAACTCTCCAGAAAGTGGGCATAGAGGGAACATACCTCAACATAATAAAGGCTATATATGACAAACCCAAAGCAACATCATTCTCAATGGTGAAACACTGAAAGCATTTCCTCTAAGATCAAGAATAAGATAAGGATGTTCACTCTCTCCACTTTTACTGAATGTAGCTTTGAAGCCCTAGCCATAGCAATCACAGAAGAGAAATAAATTAAAAATCCAAATTGGAAAGGAAGTAGTAAAACTGCTGCTGTACGCAGCTTGCATTTTTAAACATGATATGATACTACACATAGAAAATCCTAAAGACACTACCAGAAAACTACTAGAGCTCATCAGCAAATTTGGCAAAGTTTCAGGATACAAAATACATACACAGAATACCTTACATTTCTATACACTAACAACAAAATATCAGAAACAGGAATTAAGGAACCAATTCCACTTGCCACTGCATCAAAAAGTATAGTACATTAGGGTTAAACCTACATAAGGAGGGAAAAGACCTGTTCAGTTCAGTCGCTCAGTCGTGTCTGACTCTTTGCGACCCCATGAATTGCAGCACGCCAGGCCTCCCTGTCCATCACCATCTCCTGGAGTTCACTCAGACTCACATTCATTGAGTCCGTGATGCCATCCAGCCATCTCATCCTCTGTCGTCCCCTTCTCCTCCTGCCCCCAATCCTTCTCAGCATCAGAGTCTTTTCCAGTGAGTCAACTCTTCTCATGAGGTGGCCAAAGTACTGCAGTTTCAGCTTTACTTAATGAAACTACAAAATACTGATGAAAGAAATCAAACATGGCACAAACAGATGGAGAAATATACCATGTTCTTGGATTGAAAGAATCAGTATTGTTAAAATGACTGCACTACCCAAAGTGTTCTACAGATTGAATGCAATCCCTGTCAAATTACCAACAGCATTTTTCACAGCATAAGAAAAAAAAACATTTTAGTTTGTATGGAAACACAAAAGATCCTGAATAGCAAAAGCAATATTGAGAAGGAAAAACGGAGCTGGAAAATCATGTGTTCTGACTTCAGACTACACTACAAAGCTACAATAATCAAAGCAGTATGATTCTGGTAAAAAAAACATACAGATAGATCAATGGAACAGGATACAAAAAGTCCAGAGATGAACCCACATATCTATGGTCACCTAATCTCTGACAAAGAAGGCAAGACTATACAATGAAGANAGCAAAAGCAATCTTGAGAAGGAAAAACGGAGCTGGAAAATCATGTGTTCTGACTTCAGACTACACTACAAAGCTATAATAATCAAAGCAGTATGATTCTGGTAAAAAAACATACAGACAGATCAATGGAACAGAATACAAAAAGTCCAGAGATGAACCCACATATCTATGGTCACCTAATCTCTGACAAAGAAGGCAAGACTATACAATGAAGAACAGACAATCTCTTTAATAAGTGGTGCTGGGAAAATGAGACAGTTATATGTAAAAGAATAAAATTAGAACTTTCTCAAACATCATACACAGAAATAGACTCAAAATTGGTTAAAAATCTAAATGTAAGGCTATGACTGTAACCCACCAGGCTGCTCTGTCCATGGAATTTTCCAGGCAAGAATAGCAGAGTTGCCATTTCCTCCTCCAGGAGATCTTCCTGACCCAGGGATCAAACCCACATCTCTTGTGTCTGCTGCATTAGCAGGTGGATTCTTAACCAACTGCACCACCTGGGAAACCTTAAGTCTAGATACTATACAACTCTTAAAGGAAAACAAAGGTAGAACACTCTCTGATAAAAATGGCAGGAAGACCTTTTTGATTCACCTACAGTAATGAAAATAAAACTAAAAATAAACAGATTGGACCCAATTAGATTTGTTGTTCATATTTATCTCAGTGTCTGTAGCACCTAAGAGAATGATTGACACATAATGTTCATTGAATGACTTATTTTTCTAAAGATGGTTGGAGCTGATACTGACACACATAGAAATGCCTGGAAAGCTGGACTTAATATTGCAGTGTTCTAGGTCAGTAGAGAGCTGCATGCTTCCAGTGTGACTACAGTTAGCCCAACCATGTGAATCTCATTTGTCTGCCTTCAAAATTGTTGGTCCACATGTGGTACACATCCAAGGGACAAGTGGATGAATGAAATAGAGGTTGACTGGCTGTATTGCTTGATTCTTGAAAATGGTATGTAAATCCAGATGACTCTATCTGCCTTTACTAGATATATTCTACTTAGAGGGAATTGCTTCAATCCACAGGCTCAAATTAGTCACCAGGAGACCAACATGACTTGTATAGTTTGTTTCACAAACATAAGTAGGCTAATTACTTAAAAGTGCAAAGAATCTCCCTGAGAGCAAACTCTGAGTACTAGAAGTGGGAGACACAGAATGTTAGGACCAAGGCTATTAGGAACCACATGAAAGCTAATTAATGAAAACTTACTGACATAGCCTCGTCTAACTCAATGAAACTATGAGCCATGCTGTGTAGGGCCACCCAAGATGGACAGGTCATGGTGGAGAGTTCAGACAAAATGTTATCCACTGGAGAAGGGAATGGTGAACCATTTCAGTATTCTTGCCTTGAGAAACCCATGAACAGTATGAAAAGGCAAAAAGATAAGACACAGAAAGATGAACTTCCCAGGTCAGGAGGTGCCCAATATGCTACTAGAGAAGAGTGGACAAATAAACTTCAGAAAGAATGAAGAACTGGAATGAAAGTGAAAACAAAGCCCAGTTGTGGATATGACTGGTGAAGGAAGTAAAGTCTGATGCTGTAAAGAACAATATTCCATAGGAACTTGGAACGTTAGGTCCATGAATCAAGGTAAATTAGAAGTAGTCAAACAGGAGATGGTGAGAGTGAACATCGACATTTCAGGAATCAGTGAACTAAAACGGACTGGAATGGGCAAATTTAATTCAGATGACCATTATATCTACTATTGTGGGCAAGAATCTGTTAGAAGAAATGGAGTAGCCATCATCGTCGACAAGAGTCTGAAATGCAGTACTTCAGTGCAATCTCAAAAATGACAGAATGATCTCTGTTCATGTCCAAGACAAACCATTTAATATCACAGTAATGCAAGTCTATGCCACAGCTAGTAATGCTGAAGAAGCTGAAGTTGAACTGTTCTATGAAGACCTATAAGAACTTCTAGAAGTAACAGCAAAAAAAGATGTTGTTTTTATCAGAGGGGACTGGAATGCAAAAGTAGGAAGTCAAGAGATACCTGGAGTAACAGGCAATATGGCCTTGGAGCACAAAATGAAGCAGGGAAAAGGCTAACAGAGTTTTGCCAAGAGAGTGCACTGGTCATAGGAAACACCTTCTTCTAACAACACAAGAGAAGACTACACATGGATATCACCAGATGGTCAAAACCAAAATCAGATTAATTATATTCTTTGCAACCAAAGATGGAAAACCTCTATACAGTCAGCAAAAACAAGTCTAGGAGCTGACTGTGCTAAGATTATGAACTCCTTATTGACAAATTTAGACTTATACTGAAGAAAACCACTAGACCATTCAGGTATGACCTAAATCAAACCTTTATGATTATACAGTGGAAGTGAGAAATAGTTTTAAGGAACTAGATCTGATAGACAGAGTGCCTGATGAACTATAGATGGAGGTTCATGACACTGTACAGGAAGTAGTGATCAAGACCACTCCCAAGAAAAAGAAATTCAAGAAGGCAAAATGGTTGTCTGAGGAGGCCTTACAAAGAGCTGAGGAAAGGAGAGAAGCTAAAGACAACAGAGAAAAGGAAAGATATACTCATTTGAATGCAGAGTTCCAAAAATTAGCAAGGAGAGATAAGAAAGCCTTCCTCAGTGACCAATGCAAAGAAATAGAGGAAAACAANAAAGACAACAGAGAAAAGGAAAGATATACTCATTTGAATGCAGAGTTCCAAAAATTAGCAAGGAGAGATAAGAAAGCCTTCCTCAGTGACCAATGCAAAGAAATAGAGGAAAACAATAGAAGGGGAATGACTAGAGATCTCTTCAAGAAAATTAGAGATAAAAATGGAGTTTTCATGCAAAAATGGGCACAATAAAGAACATGAATGGTAAGGACATAAAAGAGGCAGAAGCTATTAAGAAGAGGTGGCAAGAATACACAGAAGAACTGTACAAAACAGATCTTCACGACCCAGACAATCACGATGGTGTGATCACTCACCTAGAGACAGACATCCTGGAATGTGAAGTCAAGTGGGACTTGGGAAGGATCACTGTGAACAAAGCTAGGGGAGATAATGGAATTCCAGTTGAGCTATTTCAAGTCCTAAAAGATGATGTTGTGAAAGTGCTGCACTCAATAAGCCAGCAAATTTGGAAAACTCACCAGTGGCCACAGTTCAGTTCAGTCACTCAGTTGTGTCTAACTCTTTGTGACCCCATGAATCGCAGCACGCCNTCTTTCAGTATCCTATCATTTTGCTTTTTCTTACTGTTCATGGGGTTCTCCAGGTAAGAATACTGAAGTGGTTTGCCATTCCCTTCTCCAGTGGACCACATTCTGTCAGACCTCTCCACCATGACACACCCGTCTTGCATTGCCCTGTGGGCATGGCTTAGTTTCATTGAGTTAGGCAAGGCTGTGGTCCTAGTGTGATTAGATTGACTAGATTTCTGTGAGTGTGGTTTCAGTGTCTATATATGTGTAAGTGAAACCTCCAGAAGACAGAAGCAGAAAGAATATTTGAAGAAATAATGGCCAAACTTTTTCCAAATTTAAAGAAAACTTCAGACTCATAGGCTCTGGAAACACAAAGAATATTAAACCATGGCACACCATAATCAAATTGTATGAGTGAGTAAAGAAAACAAAACTTTAAAATCAATCATGGGGGTGGGGGATAACATGTACAGAGAAACAAAGAAGACAACAGGTTTCTCATGAAAAATAAGAAAGCAATGNTAAACCATGGCACACCATAATCAAATTGTATGAGTGAGTAAAGAAAACGAAACTTTAAAAGCAATCATGGGGGTGGGGGATAACATGTACAGAGAAACAAAGAAGACAACAAATTTCTCATGAAAAATAAAAAAGCAGTGAAAAGACAATGGAACAATATTGTCCAAGTATTTTTTCAAAATGACATTTAGAATCAATCATCTCAGTATGCAGTAAGAGCTTAGACAAAATACAGTATTGACTTCTGATCAAAAGTCTTAGCCTACTGGAAGTAGAAGATTGCTGTCTTAAGTGGAAAAATGGCATCTACAAGTCCACAGGTAATATCAGAGTTAATCAAGAAAGGAACGGCTTCCCTCTAATATCAGGAACAAAGCCGGGATGTCTGTTTTTATCATTTTAACTTGGCATTATCCTGGAACTCTTAGCCAAGGGAATAAAGCAATCAAAACCATCGCAGGCTTCCCTTTGTATGAAAAAATGACATTGATTAAAACTTACTCATGGAAATAATTAAAAGGTTCTAAAATATATAAAATAACTTTGAAAAAAGAAAAAAGTTGGACAACTAGGACTACCTGATATTAAGACTTCATTTATTACAAAGTAAAGCTTTATGAATTACTGTATATCAAGACTGTATAATATACTGTATAACATAGGAAACTCTACTTAATGCTCTATAATGACCTATATGGGAAAAGAAGTATTGACATATGTATATGTATAACTGATTCACTTTGCTGGTTTTGAACTTCCAAATTTTCAGTTTCTCCTACAAAATGCAGCTCTAGCTGCATTGCACCTGCAAGACNAAGACTGTATAATATACTGTATAACATAGGAAACTCTACTTAATGCTCTATAATGACCTATATGGAAAAAGAAGTATTGATATATATATATGTATAACTGATCACTTTGCTGGTTTTGAACTTTCAAATTTTCAGTTTCTCCTACAAAATGCAGCTCTAGCTGCATTGCACTTGCAAGACTGCATGGCAATGGAGATGTCTCTTGCCCGTGAGTCACTTGCAACAGTGCCTTTCCCTCTCCTTTATGGTCCTTACCCTGCTTTATTCACTTACTTGACTGCCTTAGGAATAAGAATTTTTGACTATCCATCAATTTATCTTCTGTTAACAAACAAAGAGATAGTAAAACTGTTTCTCCCAGTAGTCTGAAGGGAGAAGTCACAGAAAGCTCTTAACTCTTTGGTACCCTCTGTTATTGGGTCCCAACTCATTTTCCACACCCTTTTCTTAATACTTCCTAAGCCAATATACACATGAAACTCATTTCATACATACGATTTCCCTCATTCCCAAACAATCTGTATGTGTTGTGTTTGCTTACTTAGCATGTAAAGGAGATCCATGTTTAAACCATTAACAAAGAAAGAAGGACAGAGAAAAGCATGGTTTACTTTTAAATTCATAGACTGGGATTTTCATTTCCAACAAATGGTAACTGAAAGTCATCTTATCTCTCTCCAAGAAGGAGTGACATAAAGAAAAGAACCCTTGACAGAAAAATGCTGTTTGGTACGGGATATAAAAGGTTTAAAAATAAATGACCCACAGAAAATGAGAGGTTCTAAAAGTTATCATCAACCATTTCATCAGTATAGGCTAGTATGGGTGTGATAAGCCATGTGATGCTCAAAGTCTTTCTAGTGTTTTCAGACATAAATCTTCAGATGTCAAGATATTGCTGAATCAAGCCTGTAAATTTCTCACTATATTGGGTCAACGCAAGTTACAGATCATGTTGAAATCATTTTTTCTCCTGCAAACTAACCCCAGCTATGGTTTGTAATATTATTTTTATTCACTTGCTTCTCAAGATGAGGAAGAAATAATATTATAAGAGTACTAAATAAGTTCACAACATCAGTTCACAACATCTTTTTATAATTCCTGCATAGATACAATTAAAACATGAGATAATTATTGCTTATATATTTTGCATGCTTGTAAATTTTCCTCAAATATTTCAATATTTTAATAGTTTTCCATTATATACTTACAAATAAAACTTTTCATCCCATACTGGATTCAAGTTTCCAAAAATGGTTTTAGTCCTTCTTTTGTTCTTTCCGACTTGAACTGTAACATATGGGTCACTAGACCCTGTTTTGTCTTTTGCCTGCAAGCCTTGTGCAGAAACCACTGAAACAAACCAAATTCAAACTTTTAGTACTAAGTATTTTTGTGGAAACAAAAAGCTGATAATGAAGGAAACGTTTTCTAGTACTTTGTCCTTTGGGTTTTCAGACACATCTCCATTGCTTTCAATCTCAAGAATAATAGGATTTAACAAAATGTTTAATGAAAGAATGAATCACACAACATTAAAAATCTTTTACTAATATTTCCTTTTGCCTGTAATGAACAGTAGCTGTAGACATACATCTACATATGTTTATTATCTATATACTCATATGTCACTGCATGCATGTATAGACAAATGAGAATGCACAAACATTATGCCGATTAATTCAGTAAATATTTTGAATTATCCAATGTAGTTCAAAGTCTGTGATTTAAAATGTGTTTGTGTATATGAGTTTACTGTCAGTACTAAGGAAAAGCTTCTTAATTTTACCTTTTGAATACAATATGAGTGAGTTAAGAGGCTTGGTAAATATTAACACAATAACCTACGCGGTTGCTGTTACTATTACGAGCAACTTCAGAAGTGCAAATTACTAGACATCACTATACTCAAATTGCATTGAGTCAAGGATCAAATGGATAAGGGGTATTGATCCATGAGTAAGTAAAATGATATTTGTTTCCTCATTAAGAAAAACTTACTAAAGAGATTACTGGCTACTCTTGTCATTTATCAGTGTCAGGCAGCAACAAAACTAATCTCTTGTAAACTGCAGGGTATTGACAAATATATTGTAAAACAGAACTTTCTTCCTCTCAAAGAGGTTTTGATTAGAATGAGACATGGACTGAAATGACTTCAATTATCTACCATACCTTTTAGAAATTTGAAATTTCAATTAGACTTCAAAGTTGACAAGACTGAAAAAAATCTACTTATTTTGCCTATAACAATTATTAGCAGTGATTTCTAATATATATAAAAATCTCCAAGTGGAATAAAATTTTTCAAAAAGACTTATTTTTACCTGTAATGGTTATTTTTGCTGACCACTTAGATGTCCCATCCAGTACACTCTGTTTGGCTGCCTTTGTGTACTGCACAAAATCTTCTTTAGAAATCTGAAACATTTCCTGAATTACTTCAAACACCTCTGGCCTGTTTGTCTCCCTGATCTTCATTCTTTCTTTCATGGCTGTAATAATGGTTTGAGTCTTATCTTCTGCACCATGCTTAGAACTCTTTTCTGCTGCTCCTATAATAGAAAAATTGATGATGACGTAAATACACATGAAATTCTCTTTCACAGACCAAGAGAAGGAGGGTCAGAATAAAAGGAAGAACATGAGAATGAATGAATGCTTTAATTCTCAGGAGTCAGGGTAGCTTTTTCAGAAAATATCAGGAGAATAAGCACCATGCTGAGATTCAGAATGACTAGCCCTTATGCTACTGTAGGTAATGGACATCCATGATCCCAGGGTTTTTTAGTTGTATTACTGAACTGAATCACAGCTGTGCAAATATTTGGCTTGAATTTTTTAAAAACAACTTTCCAAACCAAAGGAACACACACAATTATACATACCACACATATTTACTCACTGGGTAACCAAGACAAAATTGAGAAACAGATACATACGGCAAATGTCACTCAGAAATCAACATTTCAAATACTTGCATTCACCTCAAGTGCCTGATTATTTTTAATTCATGAAATTTATCATAATTGAAAGCTTACATTTTTCCTTGCAAAATGAAAACTACCACTATCCATTAGATTGAATAGGGTGAGAGTTTACTTGGAATGAAGGAGATTCTATTTTAAAAGGATTTAGAAACCACTGGGCTGCACCATCCCCACATGATGGGCCACAGACGTGAACTCTCATTCTATGATACGGCCACAGTATTAAACAGGCTGAATTTTCGCTTTCTGCAAAAAGTAATTTTTTTACTTCTAGGATATTTTTTGTTATGATTGGTCTCAATCTGCTGGGCTATAAACTATCTTTGTGTTGTAAATTCTTGTTAACAAATTTTGACAGTGAAGAATGTCCAAAAGTCAATCTTTGAGTTCCTCAGCTTCTCCAACCTCCAGCCTGATAGTCTCAATGCTCTGTGTGGCCTCAGGGTTGCTCTGTATTCCATGAGCAAACAGTGGACCTTGATTCTGACTCTCAAGGTTCCTTACTGAGAGTGAAGCAGGAAAGTAAAAGACCACGTATCAGGGTCCAGAGGGACTGTCGCTGCTGAAACCAAACACTTTTTGGTAGAGAAGCAACTGAGATATAATGAAAAGAATATTGTGGCTATAGGTAATTCAGTTCAGTTGCTCAGTCGTGTCTGATTCTTTGTGATCCCATGAATTGCAGCACGCCAGGCCTCCCTGTCCATCACCAACTCCCAGAGTTCACCCAAACCTATGTCCATCGAGTTGGTGATGCCATCCAGCCATCTCATCCTCTGTCGTCCCCTTCTCCTCCTGCCCCCAACCCCTCCCAGCATCAGAGTCTTTTCCAATGAGTCAACTCTTCGCATCAGGTGGCCAATGTATTGGAGTTTCAGCTTTAGCATCAGTCCTTCCAAAGAACACCCAGGACTGATCTCCTTTGGAATGGACTGGTTGGATCTGCTTGCAGTCCAAGGGACTCTCAAGAGTCTTCTCCAACACCACAGTTCAAAAGCATCAATTCTTCGGCACTCAGCTTTCTTCATAGTCCAAATCTCACATCCATACATGACCACTGGAAAAACCATAGCCTTGACTAGACTCACCTTTGTTGGCAAAGTAATGTGTCTGCTTTTCAATATGCTATCTAGGTTGGTCATAACTTTCCTTCCAAGGAGTAAGTGTCTTTTAATTTCATGGCTGGAATGACCATCTGCAGTGATCTTGGAGCTCCCAAAATAATCATTCCAATTTTTATCTCCATGACTATAAATACTGCCAAACTTGTATTATATTTGTTAAAATACTGTATTTATGAAATAGGCCTACTAATAGCTCATAAAATTGTTTAGAGATTGAATGTGATGATTTATCTACACAATTCCAACCACAAAGGATAGCCTCATTAATGTTCTTTGAATCTACTTCTGCAAATGTTATGCACCTGATTTAAACACAAAAACTAAAACTAAGAGGGAAAGTCAACTATTAACTTTCCTTATAATAATGTCATATAAAATTTAACATCAATATTTTAGTGAACATCCTCATTATTTGAAAATATAACATTTGTTTTCTACAGTGGTAAAAATGCATTCGTAGTAATCAAGATGTAATTAAAGTATGGTAAAAGAGATGCATATTCTATTGGTAGAAAGAGCAGTTTCCATCTCTTTATATATTTTTTAACCTTTGAGAATTTAAACCACTAATTTAAAAAAGAATACTAAAAATTAACATATTCCATTTAAGATATAATTTGAAGGGACATTCTTAATGCCATAGTGATCTGTTAAAACATGCCCTAGAATAACTACACATTTGTGAATTACGTATCTTTAAGCATTCTTGTGATTTGTTAATAATGGCTTGGTTCCATAGCGCATAATTCTCACAAGAGTAAAATTAGCATAGGCTAGACTACATAGTTGCAACTCCCCAAAAGAGATATTTTACTTCACATAGTAGAATAATCATTGAACAGAAAAAAAAAAAAAAACCCAACAACAGTGACTTGAAAAAGTCACCTGCAAGATTCAAAGTGCCTCAAAAGTTTGGTTTTAAAGGTGATTCGAAGAATGTCCAAAGGGTTAGAAGCATCATTAATATATTGGCTTCCCCCAGTATTTTATTTCTAAAAAACTATGCTTGTTATATCTATTAATCCCCTCAAAGCTCTAGAAAATTATGTAAAGTCCTCAAAAGTTAAATTCATTAACTTTGGGGTTATTTTTCTTATTCAGGCAGAGCCAATTGACCACCATCCACATAATAAATGTTCATCCCAATAATAATTACCAAATTCAAGGCTAGAATGTACAAAGAATTTTCTTCCTAAGAAATCAAACTTCTGTACTTAACAACCACTACTTAAATTCTCTTGAACAATCCATTAGGAAAGCTTGACAATTAACTTTGAAATAATTCACCAATACTCTTGATGCTGGAGTAGAATATCTACTCTAATATGTACAGACAACAGACAGACCCATAAATTGCAAAATCACCAATCTGGGAGAGCAAATTAGTAGAGACTTATGTTTGAGCTTTTTATCTATTACTTCTAGAAAAGACACATAACTTTTATGCTTTTGATCTGAAAAATGATTCAACTTTGATTTAGTTCAGGGATACAGACCAATTCATAATTTTTGTAACTCATCTACAATGATTTGCATTGCCCCATCATTTATTGAACCCACATATCTCATCTTATTTTTCTAGTGAAACTATTAAATAAATTTCCAGCTCTTTGGTTTATTCGTTTATTCTTTTCCTTTGGGCTTATTATGTTTATCTCAAAGTCATCAGAGATAAACAGATTTGTATTTATGAGTCTTCCTTCAAAGTATATGGTAAAAGATCTAGCAGCTTCACTGAAATACAGTAGTAAGTCAGCCAGAGATCAACAATAAAGATCAAAAGAGATATTACACAATGAAAGCATTTGGTAAGTATAATACATATCCAAATGGAGCTCATCTTTGTTACTTTTAAAAACACTTAATTGACAGATCAGAAAATGCAATTATGCACAAGACTGCACAACCTCAGACAGAGGCAGGCTTATCTCACATGATGCCCTTACACCTAATTTAATGGAACAAAGCCAATTAGCTAGAAAACTTCATTTCTCTTTCATTTTTATTCATTACTCAAAGCATCTAAATTTCATATGACAGTAACAGTTTCATCATTTTTATATGGTGATTTATAATTTCAGTTTTCCTTACAAATAATTACCTATATGTATGTGACAAATACATCATCCCACCTTGGCCCCAGTCTCTTCTCTTTCTTATTTTTTCAACAGCTGTTCTAAAACATTTTCCCTCTCCATTACTCTCCACTCTCAGCATATGATATTAGCTTTTCTTTAAAGGAAATCTTGGCTTTCTAAACTCAGTGGTCGCATTTTCTTCCCTCCCCCATGGAGGGGAAAACAACAACAACAAAAATAAAACTTGATTTATAGCATTTGCAGATTTCTGTGCTGTAAATATTCCTAACATGGCTGATTTCAAGCAACTGCCTCACAGAATTCTTCAATATTTATCAACCGACACTGATGCAACTACTTCCGTCAGTATTGGTTTTATACACACACACACACACACACACGCGCGCGCGCGCGCGTGCGTCTTCTACATCCTAGTCTTTAAGGCCAACTTCAGTTAAATGTGTATTCTAAGTATCTAGTACACTGCTTGGAAAATAAGATATACTCAATAAAGAATGTTTATTGGGTGAATCTAAAAGAAAACGATTACTATATTTGACTATTCAGTTTGGCCCTGGTTTTAATTTAATGTGCTATAAAGTTTTTGCACACTGTGACCATAAGGCCAAAAATACTGGAAGAAACAAGAATGAGTTGCTATGCAAAATGTCANAGAAAAAAAAAAAAAAACCCAACAACAGTGACTTGAAAAAGTCACCTGCAAGATTCAAAGTGCCTCAAAAGTTTGGTTTTAAAGGTGATTCGAAGAATGTCCAAAGGGTTAGAAGCATCATTAATATATTGGCTTCCCCCAGTATTTTATTTCTAAAAAACTATGCTTGTTATATCTATTAATCCCCTCAAAGCTCTAGAAAATTATGTAAAGTCCTCAAAAGTTAAATTCATTAACTTTGGGGTTATTTTTCTTATTCAGGCAGAGCCAATTGACCACCATCCACATAATAAATGTTCATCCCAATAATAATTACCAAATTCAAGGCTAGAATGTACAAAGAATTTTCTTCCTAAGAAATCAAACTTCTGTACTTAACAACCACTACTTAAATTCTGTTGAACAATCCATTAGGAAAGCTTGACAATTAACTTTGAAATAATTCACCAATACTCTTGATGCTGGAGTAGAATATCTACTCTAATATGTACAGACAACAGACAGACCCATAAATTGCAAAATCACCAATCTGGGAGAGCAAATTAGTAGAGACTTATGTTTGAGCTTTTTATCTATTACTTCTAGAAAAGACACATAACTTTTATGCTTTTGATCTGAAAAATGATTCAACTTTGATTTAGTTCAGGGATACAGACCAATTCATAATTTTTGTAACTCATCTACAATGATTTGCATTGCCCCATCATTTATTGAACCCACATATCTCATCTTATTTTTCTAGTGAAACTATTAAATAAATTTCCAGCTCTTTGGTTTATTCGTTTATTCTTTTCCTTTGGGCTTATTATGTTTATCTCAAAGTCATCAGAGATAAACAGATTTGTATTTATATGAGTCTTCTTTCAAAGTATGTGGTAAAAGATCTAGCAGCTTCACTGAAATACAGTAGTAAGTCAGCCAGAGATCAACAATAAAGATCAAAAGAGATATTACACAATGAAAGCACTTTGTAAAGTATAATACATTATCCAAATGGAGCTCATCTTTGTTACTTTTAAAAACACTTAATTGACAGATCAGAAAATGCAATTATGCACAAGACTGCACAACCTCAGACAGAGGCAGGCTTATCTCACATGATGCCCTTATACCTAATTTAATGGAACAAAGCCAATTAGCTAGAAACCTTCATTTCTCTTTCATTTTTATTCATTACTCAAAGCATCTAAATTTCATATGACAGTAACAGTTTTATCACTTTTATATGGTGATTTATAATTTCAGTTTTCCTTACAAATAATTACCTATATGTATGTGACAAATGCATCATCCCACCTTGGCCCCAGTCTCTTCTCTTTCCTATTTTTTCAACAGCTGTTCTAAAACATTTTCCCTCTCCATTACTCTCCACTCTCAGCATATGATATTAGCTTTTCTTTAAAGGAAATCTTGGCTTTCTAAACTCAGTGGTCGCATTTTCTTCCCTCCCCCATGGAGGGGAAAACAACAACAACAAAAATAAAACTTGATTTATAGCATTTGCAGATTTCTGTGCTGTAAATATTCCTAACATGGCTGATTTCAAGCAACTGCCTCACAGAATTCTTCAATATTTATCAACCGACACTGATGCAACTACTTCCGTCAGTATTGGTTTTATACACACACACACACACACACACACACGCGAGTGCGTCTTCTACATCCTAGTCTTTAAGGCCAACTTCAGTTAAACGTGTATTCTAAGTATCTAGTACACTGCTTGGAAAATAAGATATACTCAATAAAGAATGTTTATTGGGTGAATCTAAAAGAAAACGATTACTATATTTGACTATTCAGTTTGGCCCTGGGTTTAATTTAATGTGCTATAAAGTTTTTGCACACTGTGACCATAAGGCCAAAAATACTGGAAGAAACAAGAATGAGTTGCTATGCAAAATGTCAGACATTCTTTGTCATATCCTATGAAGAGACAAAATACACTGGGTTCTTAGCTTCAGGTTTGGGATTTTCAGAAGACAAATGTGTGTCCACCATTATAAAAGCAGAATTTCGTTGGCATATGTACTTCATGCACTTAATAACATAAAGCAAGGGCATAAGTTTACTTTCAAGAAAACTACTTTTAAATAAGACCAAAGAGCATAGCACTCATGGTGCTGTGGTTACAGAAGAAGACAGCCTTCTATTTAAATTCTGATCTGCCACTTATGATCTGAACTTGGGCTAGTTAATTCTTTCTGTAAGCTTTAGTTTTATCATCTGAGAGAAAGAAGGAAATGATATTACTGTTTTCCTTTACAGGGTCGTTGTAAGGATTAGACGAGATACCGATAGAGTTTCAGTACTAATAATTGAATAAGCATAGGGATTTCAGGATAAAGGTGAGGGTATAGCATTTATTAAAGAATTTCACATTAACAAGAAATTTTAGGGTTGTGCACTTCACCTGACCCATGAAGCAACTCCTTGAAAACTTTGCCCTGGACAGTGTCATGCTCAGCATCTGCCAAGGCTAAATTCTCTATAACTGTTCACTAGGTTGGAGTCCAAAGACAACAGAGTTCAAAGAGACTGCAGAAAATAATAATGATAACAAGAATGTTAATAGTAATTTATTATTAACATCCATTAACCCTTTACCTGCATTTGAAGCTGATGAACCCAGAGGGTGCAAGTGGTTAATAACCCTGCACTCAGGATCTGATACTGAGCCATGTGTCTCCCTGAGTGTCTAATCTGATAAACTTTATTGCTTTTACTGTCTTTACCAGTAAAATCATGTAGGTGGACCTGCTTNGGAAGCAACCTAGATGCCCATCAGCAGACGAATGGATAAGAAAGCTGTGGTACAGATACACAATGGAGTATTACTCAGCCATTAAAAAGAATACATTTGAATTAGTTCTAAAGAGGTGGATGAAACTTGAGCCTATTATACAGAGTAAAGTAAGCCAGAAAGAAAAACACCAATACAGTTTACTAATGCCTATATATGGAATTTAGAAAGATGGTAACAATAACCCTGTAATCCAAGACAGCAAAAGAGACACAGATGTGTAGAACAGACATTTGGATTCTGTGGGAGAAGGCGAGGGTGAGATGATTTGAGAGAATATCATTGAAACATATATATTATCATGTGTGAAACAGATTACCAGTCCAGGTTTGATGCATGAGNGACACAGATGTGTAGAACAGACATTTGGATTCTGTGGGAGAAGGCGAGGGTGAGATGATTTGAGAGAATATCATTGAAACATATATATTATCATGTGTGAAACAGATTACCAGTCCAGGTTTGATGCATGAGACAGGGTGTTCAGGGTTGGTGCACTGGGATGACCAGGATGGGATGGGGAAGGAGGTGGGAGGGGGATACAGGATGGGGAGCACATGTACACCCGTGGCTGATTCATGTCAATGTATGGCAAAAACACTACAATATTTTAAAGTAATTAGCCTCCAATTAAAATAAATTTTTTAAAATGCAAAAACAATAAATGCTCGAAAGGGTGTGGAGAAAAGGCAACCCTCTTACACTGTTGGTGGGAATGCAAACTAGTACAGCCACTATGGAGAAGAGTGTGGAGATTCCTTAAGAAAAACTGGAAATAGAACCCAGCAATCCCACTGCTGGGCATACACACCGAGGAAACCAGAAATGAAAGAGACACATGTACACCAATGTTCATCACAGCACTGTTTACAATAGCCAGGACATGGGAGCAACCTAGATGTCCATCAGCAGATAAATGGATAAGCAAGCTGTGGTACATATACACAATGGAATATTATTCAGCTATTAAAAAGAATGCATTTGGATCAGTTCTAATGAGGTGGATGAAACTGGAGCCTATTATACAGAGCTAAGTAAGCCAGAAAGAAATATATCAATACAGTATATTAACACATATATATGGAATTTAGAAAGATGGTAACAATGACCCTGTATGCGAGACAGCAAAAGAGACACAGATGTAAGAGGGAGAAGGTGAGGGTGGAATGATTTGAGAGGATAGCATTGAAACATGTATATTATCCTTTGTGAAACAGATCACCAGTCCAGGTTCAACGCATGAGACAGCGTGCTCAGGGCTGGTGCACTGGGATGATACTGAAGGATGGGATGGGGAGGTGGCTAGGGGGTTCAGGATGGGGATCACATGTACACACATGGCTGATCCATGTCAATGTATGGCGAAAACCACTACAATACTGTAAAGTAATTAGCCTCCAATTAAAATAAATAAATTTAAACAAAGAAAAACAAATACTGAATATTTAATACATATATATGGAATCTAGAAAAGTGGTGTTGATGAACCTATTTGAAGTGAAGGAATGAAGATTCAGACATAGAGAAATGACTTGAGGATACAGTGGAGGAGAGAAAGAGGGAGATAAATGGAGAAAGTAGCATCAACATACATACACTACTATGTGCAAAACAGATAGCTGGTGAGAAGTTACTGTATAACATACGGAGCCCAATTGGCACTCTGTGATGACTGAGAGAAGTGAGATGAGGGGAGGAGAGGCAGGCTCAAGAAGGAGGGGATATATGTATAATTATGGCTGATTTGCATCATTGTATTGCAGAAACCAAAACAGCATTGTGAAGTTTTAAAATATATATATATATATATATCCTTCAGGGTGAGAAACTATTTCTCCATTAGTTATATGTCAATTCTTCCATTACCAAATGCTGTTTCTGAAAAACAGTAACTGTATTTTCAAGTAACAGGACAGACATGAGTTAATTTAAGAAAAAGTAGATGAAATCTGGCCACTCCTACTGGCCTAGAGCAAAGAGGGTTGTGACAGGTCAGTGCTCTTCTCTGAAGCTTCTCTGTTTGTCTTTGCTATTCTCCATTTCTACCTTCTACTTCACATGGATGGTAGCCTTGGGCCAGGAGGGCAGTGAAGTGCAGAACCTCCAAATAAAATCAGCCAGTCATGAACTCAGATGAGGCTGTTTGGGGGACTCATCTGACACTTCCACGAATCTCTGAACATGCATGGAGGTACTGCAGTGGTGGGTGGGCTTATCACCTGCTCTAACTTCACTTGACTCCAAGTGTGTAAGCCTCAGATGCAATATTCCATAAGACTGAAATCCCAAACTCAAATGAAGTAACTTTAAATATCCATTATTGTGAATTGGTCATTGGTCAGACCCAAATATAGACTTTTTGCTTCCTTTTGTTTTNCTTACACTGTTGGTGGGAATGCAAACTAGTACAGCCACCATGGAGAAGAGTGTGGAGATTCCTTAAGAAAAACTGGAAATAGAACCCAGCAATCCCACTGCTGGGCATACACACTGAGGAAACCAGAAATGAAAGAGACACATGTACACCAATGTTCATCACAGCACTGTTTACAATAGCCAGGACATGGGAGCAACCTAGATGTCCATCAGCAGATAAATGGATAAGCAAGCTGTGGTACATATACACAATGGAATATTATTCAGCTATTAAAAAGAATGCATTTGGATCAGTTCTAATGAGGTGGATGAAACTGGAGCCTATTATACAGAGCTAAGTAAGCCAGAAAGAAATATATCAATACAGTATATTAACACATATATATGGAATTTAGAAAGATGGTAACAATGACCCTGTATGCGAGACAGCAAAAGAGACACAGATGTAAGAGGGAGAAGGTGAGGGTGGAATGATTTGAGAGGATAGCATTGAAACATGTATATTATCCTTTGTGAAACAGATCGCCAGTCCAGGTTCAATGCATGAGACAGCGTGCTCAGGGCTGGTGCACTGGGATGATACTGAAGGATGGGATGGGGAGGTGGCTAGGGGGTTCAGGATGGGGATCACATGTACACACATGGCTGATCCATGTCAATGTATGGCGAAAACCACTACAATACTGTAAAGTAATTAGCCTCCAATTAAAATAAATAAATTTAAACAAAGAAAAACAAATACTGAATATTTAATACATATATATGGAATCTAGAAAAGTGGTGTTGATGAACCTATTTGAAGTGAAGGAATGAAGATGCAGACATAGAGAAATGACTTGAGGATACAGTGGAGGAGAGAAAGAGGGAGATAAATGGAGAAAGTAGCATCAACATACATACACTACTATGTGCAAAACAGATAGCTGGTGAGAAGTTACTGTATAACATACGGAGCCCAATTGGCACTCTGTGATGACTGAGAGAAGTGAGATGAGGGGAGGAGAGGCAGGCTCAAGAAGGAGGGGATATATGTATAATTATGGCTGATTTGCATCATTGTATTGCAGAAACCAAAACAGCATTGTGAAGTTTTAAAATATATATATATATATATATCCTTCAGGGTGAGAAACTATTTCTCCATTAGTTATATGTCAATTCTTCCATTACCAAATGCTGTTTCTGAAAAACAGTAACTGTATTTTCAAGTAACAGGACAGACATGAGTTAATTTAAGAAAAAGTAGATGAAATCTGGCCACTCCTACTGGCCTGGAGCAAAGAGGGTTGTGACAGGTCAGTGCTCTTCTCTGAAGCTTCTCTGTTTGTCTTTGCTATTCTCCATTTCTACCTTCTACTTCACATGGATGGTAGCCTTGGGCCAGGAGGGCAGTGAAGTGCAGAACCTCCAAATAAAATCAGCCAGTCATGAACTCAGATGAGGCTGTTTGGGGGACTCATCTGACACTTCCACGAATCTCTGAACATGCATGGAGGTACTGCAGTGGTGGGTGGGCTTATCACCTGCTCTAACTTCACTTGACTCCAAGTGTGTAAGCCTCAGATGCAATATTCCATAAGACTGAAATCCCAAACTCAAATGAAGTAACTTTAAATATCCATTATTGTGAATTGGTCATTGGTCAGACCCAAATATAGACTTTTTGCTTCCTTTTGTTTTATTCTGTGTATGTGTGTATGTATATTGACAGATAGCAACATTTTCAGAAAAGAACTAGCAAAATAATGAGGGTTCTAGAAATCTAAAAATTATCTTTTATTATTATTTAAAATTATTATTATTATTTAAAATTATTATTATTAAACAAGATAGGAGACAATTTATTAAATATTTTCTTCAAATGTAAGATTTGGCTTAAAATAATAGAAGTTACTAGAGGTTATTTTGAACCAGTTTCTAAAATTGGTTCAAATTTTAATTTATAAGCTAGAATTTTCTAATACAAATTGCCTGACATACTATTAAATTTTCTCTATGGGTTTTCAAACAGAAATTACATGATAATTTTGAGAAGGAAATTGAAGAACCTCCTATATTTACAGGAGAATGCATTAGCTATGCTTTTCAACTCTCACTTCTTTAAATTTTTATTCTCTCCTCTTCTTTTGAATTTGGCACACATGGGGGTATTTCAAACAAGGTGCCAACATAAAACGTTTTTTGCTTAAAGCAATGAAAAGAGAAGTTTCTTAAGGAAACGTCACTAATTCTATAGTTCAGTACATTTGCTCTGTCATGTCCTACTCTTTGCAACCCCATGGACTGCAGCACGCCAGGCTTCCCTGTCCGTCAGCAACTNAACATTTTTTGCTTAAAGCAATGAAAAGAGAAGTTTCTTAAGGAAACGTCACTAATTCTATAGTTCAGTACATTTGCTCTGTCATGTCCTACTCTTTGCAACCCCATGGACTGCAGCACGCCAGGCTTCCCTGTCCACCAGCAACTTCCAGAACTCACTCAAACTGATGTCCATTGAGTCAGTGATGCGATTCAATCATCTCATCCTCCCTCATCTCCTTCTCCTGCATTCAACCTTTTCTAGCATCAGGGTCTTTTCCAGTTGCATCAGTTCTTCACATCAGGTAGCCAAAGTATTAGAGCTTCAGCATCAGTCCTTACAATGAATATTCAGGGCTTTTTTCCTTTAGGGTTCACTGGTTTGATCTCCTTCCAGTCCAAGGGACTCTCAAGTGTCTTCCTCAATACCACAGTTCAAAAGCATCAATTCTTCAACACTCAGTTTTCTTTATGGTTCAACTCTCACATCCTTACATGACTACTGAAAAAAAACATAGCTTTCACTAGACCGACCTTTGTAGGCAAAGTAAGGTCTTTGCTTTATAATATGCTGTCTAGGCTTTTCATAGCTTTTCTTCCAAGGAGTAAGAGTCTTTTAATTTCATGGCTGAAGTCACCATCTACAGTAATTTTAGAGCCCAAGAAAATAAAGTCTGTCACTGTTTCCATTGTTTCCCTATTTGCCATGAAGTGATGGGACCGAATGTCATGGTCTTAGTTTTTTGAATGTTGAGTTTTAAGCCAGATTTTTCACTATTCTGTTTCATTTTCATTGAGGCTCTTTAGTTTTTCTTTGCTTTCTGTCATAAGGGTAGTATCATCTGCATATTTGAGGTTATGGCTATTTCTCCCGGCAATGTAGATTCTACCTCATGCTTCATCCAACCAGCATTTTGCATGATTTACTTTGCATATGAGTTAAATAAGCAAGGTGACAATATACAGCCTTGGCATACTCCTTTTCCAATTTGAAACCAGTCTGGTGTTCCATGTCCAGTTCTAACTGTTGTTTCTTCACCTTCATACAGATTTCTCAGGAGGCAAGTAAGGTAGTCTGGTATTTCCACATCTTTAAGAATTTTCCTCAGTTTGTTGTGATCCACACAGTTAAAGGCTTTGGCATAGTCAATCAAACAGAGGTAGATGTTTTTCTGGAATTCTCTTTCTGTTTCTATGATCCCACAGATGTTGACAATTTGATATCTGGTTCCTCTGCCTTTTCTAAATCCAGCTTAAACATCTGATAGTTCTCAGTTCATGTACTATTGAAGCCTAGCTTAGAGAATTTTGAACATTAGTTTGCTAGGACAACTTTAAATTTTATTGATAGTTATTGTGGTAAGTGGTGAAGCTGAATTCATGTATCAGCAAAACCTCTTTCCATTCAGTGTGAGAATGTGAGTTTCAGGGAAATATAAGGAGTTATTAAGGAAAATATCCCTTTCCTGGGGGATACACATCTAATTTCATTTTTTTGTACTGTTTCTGATTCTTCCAATTTACATACATTTTAATGAATAACTTTAAAGAAAAGCTTGCCACATGTATTTAACCATTACCAAATAAAGCTGCTATCTGGAGATGGAAACAGACTATGAAAATGTTTCTAAGGCTTATGAGTGGGTAGCATCTCTCTTCTCTGAAAGACCTGAAGGATGAGCTCATTTCTTAAGTATTGACCTACATCATTTTTTTCTTTAAGAGATCTAAGCCATAGTTTCTTTATGGTAGTATTTTTTCCTACCTATTTTCTCAAAATATCACTGCCCTAATATGGTTGTTTCTTAAGACCCTGGTTCACAATTCACTTTTAAAAGAGGTAGACTAAAGTGCAATTGTAGTATGGGATGTTGCAGGTAACTTGGCTGGGTAATACTGAGTCAGCTTCCCTTCGTTATAAGCATTCATTCCTAAGTAAACATTTTGTTTTAAAGGAGTACTATTTTGCTTTAAAAAACACATTCATTACCATTAACAGTCTCAATTGATGTGGCTGTATAGGGAGAATACTAATCAGGTAGAGGAAAGTATATAATGTGTGTGAACTGTTACTATCACAACCAGCCATACCAGCATTTGTGATTTAATCTCTATTTTGACATTTTCCTCTGTCCTCCCTCAATTTCAGGCAACCCATGCACCTTACACTGACCATATTCAAAAAAATAACAAAGGGGGTAAATGTGAAAAACACATCATTTGGAAATGAAAATCCATGTTTAAATAGAGTTATTCAGCAGTACATTTTTAGTTATTTAAGGTCAGCAGACAAATCAATTCAGCAGTTGAAAAGTCAATAATATGTGTTTTAGAGTTTTGGCTTTTCAGGACCTAATTTAAAGTACCAGTATAAAGGCTTTTCTTTCTTCAGAAATGAAAAATCTAAGCTAACCTGTCATAAAAGTCAAAGTGACACATACTTATTCAGAAATGTAAAAGAACTGAGAGGCCATTAATATTCACTGAGCATCTACTACATGCCAGATTCTTAGCAGCAACTTTCCCAGTTAGTCTTCAAAATAAACCCCTAAGGTAAATTTTATTATTCCTATTTATTTGAAGGAAGAAAAGTGAAGCCCTGAGAAGTTAGGAAAACTTTTTCCAGGTCACCTATCTGGTAAGTTAGATTTGTCTTTGACATTCAGATACACAACCTCCCAATTTCAAGGTTTGCACAGGGGCTGCAGAAGAGCATGGTGCTTGCTTGCAGAAGGCAGAAGTCAAGCAGGCTTGGAACAGAATTCCAGTTGCTGTCACCTCAGGGATGCGTCAACCCTATTTGAGGAACATGACTTTACATTGTCCCACTGACCATGTGGGGCTATTATGAGATAACAGTAAGAACACAGATCGGAAGTCACTTTGAAATTTTCTACTTGGGCCAAGTGCCATTGAACGCCAAGTAGTTATTCTGAGGAATCTGACAGTGCCAGGGTCAACAAAGTCAGTTAGGTGATTGATGGGCAGTGTGTATAACTTTGTGTGACTGGATAGGATTTGTTGAGAATTAGCAAGAGCTGAAAATACATAGGATGAGACCAGCTCTGCACACCTGCTTCTTCACCTGAGTACTCACTTTGCAAACAGTCAGCATTCAGGAGGTCCTGACACTTTTCGTGGCACTTCACTCCACACTCCGAACACTTCATGCCTTGCCGGGCAATGCCCCATAGGAGCCCTTCACACTCGTAACAGTAGGTAGGTGTTGTAGCCGTCCAGACCTCAAAGTTGTGCGGGGTGGTAGAGGACATGGGGTAGATCAGTGCCTGTAGCGTCTTCTTGAAGACATGTATTTTCTGGGAAGGTGAGAGAAGTTACCAATGTAAGGTACATCAATGGATCTGGAGAAGTCCAACATAAAACAAACCACATTATCACTTTTTCCTGAAAATGCTATTTTGAGAGGACTCTTTAATTATTGATTTAAGTGATGACTGTCATCACAGTGTCTCTGCTCAAGTATTCTTCCTTCAATGCTCCAGGGCCCAATTCAGTAATTTGAATACAGAAATTCTCTTAATTTTCACATTGGACTGGGCTCCACTGCTGTGCGAGGTTCTTTCATGGCAGCACAGAGCTCTGGTTTCTTGATAGTAACTACGTCCTCTATCCTGTTACTTCATGAGCACAAGGATGATGAACATCATGCTCACTGCTGGATCAGTCCTCAGAGCCTAATCTAGTCTATGGCTTGAGATAGATATTCAGGAAACATCAATTCAAAAGTAATTTATATTACAATCCTTGGTCTAAGTTGGTTCTTGGTAAAATTATAAAGTCATGGAAAGTATTCTGAATGCTGATTTTAAACTTCTACAAACACCCCTCACTCCTCCTCTGTATCTTAACCAGGCCTCACCTCCCTGATTCTAACATGACATCCTCTGTAACATGATACCCCTCTCCAATTCCGAAGTATACTCCTATAGATCTTGCTACAGGGAATTGCTTTCAGTGCCTTAAAGGAAGATATATATATATTTAATATATTGGGATATAATTNCTGAATGCTGATTTTAAACTTCTACAAACACCCCTCACTCCTCCTCTGTATCTTAACCAGGCCTCACCTCCCTGATTCTAATATGACATCCTCTGTAACATGACACCCCTCTCCAATTTCGAAGTATACTCCTATAGATCTTGCTACAGGGAATTGCTTTCACTGCCTTAAAGGAAGATATATATATATTTAATATATTGGGATATAATTGCTTTTCAATATTGTGTTAGTTTCTGCTGTATAGCAAAGTGAATCAGCTTTATGTATACATATATCCCCTGCCTCTGTGGTTTCCCTCGCCAACCCCATCCCACCCATTAAGTCATCACAGAGCTGAGCTCCCTGTGTTACACAGCAAGTTCCCACTAGCTATTTATTTTACACATGGTAGTGATATGTCAGTGCTAATCTCCCAATTAATTCCATTCCTCTCCCCACCATGTCCACTTGTTCATTCTGTATGTCTCCATCTCTACTTTTGCCCTGTAAATATGTTAATCAGTACCATTTTTCTAGATTCCATGTATAAATATTTGTTTTCCTCTTTCTGTCTGACTCACTCTGTATGACAGACTGTAGCTCCATCCACATCTTTACAGATGACTGAACGGAGATAATTTTTAACAGCACATGGAACCCATTGGTGAAGTGAGCACTGAACAAGGAGCCCAGAGGCCTGAGTTCCTGAGCACAGGCTCTGTCACATGACAGTTGAAATGGGCTTCAGAAGGCAGGAGCTGTCTTGTCTCTGAGTGTTAGGGCATGACACCTTTTCATGGCATGAAATGAATGTTGTGCTACTTAAGAGTCTTATAATCTACAGAGAGACTTAAATTCTCTAATCCATAATTTCCTGCTCTACCTGTCTACCGTGTGTTGATGATCAGTGTGACAGTAACAAATATAGCCCACAGACTTCAAACACTGAATAAATGCTGAGTAAGAGTGCTCATACTGCAGATTTGTTTAGATGAGTCTCTTTGCTTCTCATTTCCCACTCTGCTGGTGACTCGCTGGGGAGAAAGACCAGCACTCTCTGAAGTTACATTTATAAATAATTCCTCACAACCACCTGATGCCTGATGAATAGTTGTTTATATAAATTCTGTAGGAGTCTAGCTGATAAGCAACACCAGAAGGGAAGTGCTTGTGTTTTTCATTAATCATCCTTAAGTCTCATTTCAGAGTATCTTCCCACAGTGTTGAAATGGCTACCTTTCTATTATTCTTTAATTCCAAAGTATGGATACAGCACTTTTCCTTTTATCAGTAATTCCCCTCACCAGGCGTTTCCCTATAATATGTCTGGTAATGATACAAGGAGTTTCCCTACCAGGAAGCTAATTTTCACTAAAAATTTTTCTATCTTTTAAAAACCAAGATCCAACCTTGCTACTCAGTGAGGGTCTGATCAAAGTTCTTTACATTTCAAGTGAGTCTACACGCCAAAAGTATGTTCAAAATATGGGAACTTCTCAAGTAGGAGAACCCTGTGTTAGAGTTTACATAGAACAAGTGGATTCATCACTTTTCAAGAAAGATAATCTAAGTCAATAAATCTCTTGGTTTCATTCTGAAATGAAGATGTCATGTCTTGAACTGTTAAGAGTTCTATTAGATTTAGAAGCATGTGTTATTCATCTTTGCTCCCCCTTTACTGCCTAGCAGAGCGACATTCAGTATCTTTGAAGTGAACTGAATGATTCTTGGCATAAGAGATATACCATTAGTCCTACATAGACAGTTTTATGTTCTGAGCTGAGGGCCTGGGGGACTGTGTGATGTGTGTGTGTGTGCATAGTACAGAATTGTTGGTTTAGCTAAAAAAAAAAAAAACAACCCACAAGATTGGAGTTCAGGTATATTTGCAATTGCATAATTTGTTATCTTAGTGGGGGAAAAAAAATCATTCTAACTGGAACACTGGGTAGGAATAGAACAGAGTCTGCTACTAAACATAAGAAAGAGAGAGATACATATTAACTTAGAAAGCAGAGTTGGGCAGATTCTTTACCAGCTGAACCACAAAAGAAGCCCAAGAATACTGGAGTGGGTAGCCTATCCCTTCTCCAGCAGATCTTCCTGACTCAGGGATAGAACCAGGGTGTCTTGCATTGCAGACAGATTCTTTACCAATTGCTCTATCAGAGAAGCCTAGAGCTAGGCAAGCAGTTGCTGTTTAATATGAATTTATCCGCCCAATTTAAATTTAATGATTAACACATTTAATCTAATCCCTTATGTCCATTTTCTTTTTATTGAATTCAAGTGACATAAAATCAGTCCTCTAAATTTTTAGGCTGTAGTAAGAGTATTAATATAAGGAACACTTGCTAAAATGTTACACATGTNATTTAAATTTAATGATTAACACATTTAATCTAATCCCTTATGTCCATTTTCTTTTTATTGAATTCAAGTGACATAAAATCAGTCCTCTAAATTTTTAGGCTGTAGTAAGAGTATTAATATAAGGAACACTTGCTAAAATGTTACACATGTTGAAGGAAAACAAGTGAAAGACAGTTTTGATAGACAGCTGAGAAGGTTTCATTGAAACTGAAATGTTTGTTTTGGTTTGCTTAAAGAGGCATGGTCCATTTCATGAGAAGAGAAGCTAATTTCAAAACAGAAGAAACATGGAAAATTTATCAGACAGCACATCAAAAGTCAATTGAATAGGGCATTAAAATAAACCATAACATTTGAAAGCTATAGAAGCTGGACAAAAACATAAGATAATTCACTAGAGGGTATATGTCCCCAGTTTCAAGAAAATGATAATATGAGTTTTTCATTCCTGATTTTCGGGATATGGGCATGTGTTTACTAAAGCTGAAAATCACTCTAAAATAAATGATTTATGAAAATATCTTATTCCAGCAAAGCATAAGATAGAATGATGGTCAGTATAGAAATTCAGGAAATCGATAGCTAAGGAAAGCATGGAAAAATAAATCTGATATGATCATCTCAGGGGAATATGGTAGACTGAGGGAAAGAGTATTTTTAGCAGCAAAATAACAGCAGATCAAATAAGATTACAACAACATAGCTTTTGTGGAATAAGGTGAAAACCTAGGACATGGGGCACTGAATAAGAACAAAAGAGAAGAAAGCAAAAGAAAACCCTAAAATCAGCCATGGGAAATGAAAGTCTGCCACTTACCTTGGATTAAGAAATGGATTAACGAGAAGACAAAAAATATACACATATATACCCACGCATACAAGCACTCAGAGTAGATAGGAAAATAACTTGGTGCAGGTAATAGGATGCTAGCTGATGTGAAAGGATGGGGACTGGGAATTATGTTATCAAGAGAGGGTCTCTGGCCTAGGTAAACAAGGGACCAGACATATGGAGAAGATGGTTAGAAGAATAGTAGAATCCTAATTACTGGAATTATGACCGATAGACAGCAGATTCAGCGATTTGGGAGACTTGCCACTAATCTATTTTAAATGTTTCTAAACTTTTCAAATCTTGTACAGTCAATGTAATATTATTAGCTAAAATGTATGTTCA
>SJYW01020667.1:3853-15172 GCA_006410735.1 Raphicerus campestris | reverse complement strand
CTGAAACTCCAGTACTTTGGCCACGTCATGCGAAGAGTTGACTCACTGGAAAAGACTCTGATGCTAGGAGGGACTGGGGCATGAGGAAAAGGGGACGACAGAGGATGAAATGGCTGGATGGCATTACCAACTTGATGAATGTGAGTTTGAGTGAACTCTGGGAGATGGTGATGGACAGGGAGGCCTGGCGTGCTGTGATTCATGGGGTTGCAAAGAGTCAGACACGACTGAGCGACTGAACTGAACTGACTGATGTTATCATTTTGCTATTTCTTGACAAAAGCATCAGAAAGATTTTCAGAGCAAAGGTTAGATAAATGTGACCTTTGAAATTTGTTATGAGGACAGAACAATGGTAGAATAAGATCCTGAGCATAAAAACAGACATAATTTCATGACTGATTTTTTAATCAGACAAATCATTACATAAGACTGACACCAGAAGGTAAAATTACTCAGGCAAAATTTTTATAGCAGAACGTACAGAGACTAAAAGTCATGTGCCTCTACATGGAACACTTTATGTAATTTGTTTTTACTCACATTGTTTTATTCACATTACCACTGACTTAAGTAACTAATAGATTGAGTCCAAATAAAGAGTGTAGAACAGTGATAAAATAGATGATTCATTAATTTAAGAAGAGGACAATACAGGATATACACTTAAAAGATAATTTTGTTTTATGTCAATACATGGCAAGGAACTTGATCTGATAACAAATTAGGACAAATTTGTCATGTATTATAAGTATTGGTTTTTCTCCAATTCAAGCTTTCAATGAATATATATATATAAAGAAAGTGGTATAAGGTGAGTAACTTAGTAAATATAAGAGGCTAAAAATAATGTGAATTTCTCCACTGGGGGAAACTTGGACATTTTACTGTGGAAAGGTCTGGTTCTCATCAGTTGGGGCAGAGACTGAGTTTTTATAAATCTTCTGATAGAGGTCGTGAAAAAGGAGGGAGAAGAATTAGGATACTATAAAAGAAAAAGAGGGAAAGGGGTGAGCATCTCTTCTAAAGGGAACCTATTCTACTGTTCTCTTTTGTAACTAAGAAAGTCACTCATGCATCTATGGAAAGCTGTGTGGTAAAAGCTGCTGCTGCTACTAAGTCACTTCAGTCGCGTCCGACTCTGTGTGACCCCATAGATGGCAGCCCACCAGGTTCCCCCGTCCCTGGGATTCTCCAGGCAAGAACACTGGAGTGGGTTGCCATTTCCTTCTCCAATGCATGAAAGTGAAAAGTGAAAGAGAAGTTGCTCAGTCGTATTCAACTCTTAGCAACGCCATGGACTGCTGCCTGCCAGGCTTCTCTGTCTATGGGATTTTCCAGGCAAGAGTACTGGAGTGAGGTGCCATCGCCTTTGGCAGACAATCATAAAAATAATAACTAATATTTACTACATATTTATGTATCTAAGGGGCTCCCCTGGTGGCTCAAACAGTAAAGAATTTGCCTGTAATGAAGGAGACCCAGGTTCGATCCCTGGGTCAGGAAGAGCCCCAGGAGAAGGCAATGGGAACCCACTCCAGTATTTTTACCTGGAGAATTCCATGGACAGAGAAGCCTGGTGGGCTACAGTCTATGAGGTAGAAAGAGTTGGACATGACTGAGCAAGTAGCACTCAATTTTTACCATGTGTCCAAAATGGTTGAAGTGCTCTCAATTTATCTCATTTGATTTCTCCAACAATCTTCTAGAAATATTAGCATATTCATTTTGTATATTGAAAAACTAATTGGGCAACCTAGCCAGAAAAAACAAAAAATATTTTACCATTTTTTGTGGGAAAAAAATAAAACATTTTACTATATAGAAGGGGCTCAAAAGAAACAGATTCCCCAGTTATCTCAGAAAGTTTTTAAAAAGGAACTTAATGACAAAATTACAAAAGTGGATTCTCTGGAAACCTAGGAGATATGTTTGGAATCCAGTTAAAGTCCGTGGGCTTTGACCTTGAGCTTTTCATATCATTTTCAGACATGACATTAAGACTTAGCTCCTACCTAATGTGGGCACTGAGGGTAGTAATCAAAGCCTAAGCACTTTCAGATCTCTGTGTGTGTGTGTGTGTGTGGTGTGTGTGTGTGTGTGTGTGTGTGTGTGTGTGTGGTTAAGACAGGATTATTGATCAACTTTAAAATTTGAAAAGTATTTTTATCTACTTTATTAAAATAAATAGTATAGATAACGTCAATCTATTTAATGGAAAACAGGGAAAGTAAAGAAAACTCAATGGCAAAACCAATACAGTACTGTAAAATAGAATAAAGTATTTTTAAAAAATTAAAAAAAAAAAAAGAAAACTCAATCTACAGAAAATAAACCTAGAAAGGAAACAGAGTAAAATGAAGAGAAATAGTAAATTTTAAAAAGTAATAGAACTAATTCACCCACAAAATAGAATTCACCCATAAAAAGGAAAATTCTGAAATTAAATTTTAAAATCAAGTTGTTTTTCTATGATATGAATAAAGAAACAATAAAATGCAAATAAAGGCCTAGAAAAGGTTCTATCAAGGAGGATACTAACCTAATTTGGTGAAAGTGAAAGTGAAAATCACTCAGTTATCTCCAACTCTTTGTGACCCAGAATCCTGGAGTGGGTAGCCTTTCCCTTCTCCAGGAGATCTTCCCAAGCCCAGGATCGAACTCAGGTCTCCTGCATTGCAGGTGTATTCTTTACCAGCTGAGCTACAAGGGAAGCCCATGAATACTGGAATGGGTAGCCTATCCCTTCTCCAGCAGATCTTCCTGACCCAGGAATTGAACTGGGGTCTCCTGCATTGCAGGTGGATTCTTTACCAACTGAACTAAAATTTAGTGTAGCTGTATTCATACCACCTAGAATATTTTTACAGAAAAAGCATTTAAAAGATTATTAGGATCAACTAGCAAAAGTTGAAAGAAATTATTAGAGATACAGAAGCCCCCAAATTTATGTACTAAAACAGAAGAAGCTCAGATGTGATATCTATGATGCTGATCATGTATTAAGCTATAAAGTGAAAGTGAATGTGCTCAGTCATGTCCAGCTCTTTGAGACCCCATGGACTGTAGCCTATCAGGCTCCTCAGTTCATGGAATTTTCCAGGCAAGAGTACTGGAGTGGGTTGCCATTTCCTTCTCCATAGGATCTTCCTGACCCAGGGATTGAACCCAGGTCTCCTGCATTGCAGGCAGACACTTTACTGTCTGAGCCACCAGGAAAGTGTAGCAATCCTCAATTAAATAAGAAAGACTGAAGTACAGTCCGTCTCCTTTGAATACAATGCAGTAACAAAATAAAGCCCTTATCTTTGGAATATTAATGAAAACACTTTCCATATAACTGATGAGTCAAAATATTAATCACTGGACCATTTACAAAACAATTCTATCTAAACAACAATAAAAGTACCATATATCAAACTTTGTATGATGCAGCTAAAGTGTGCTAAGAGGAAAATGGATAGTTTTAGATGCATATGTTAGAAAAGACAAAAAGAAAATAAAGTTATACACATGTGGTTACAAATATAAACAGAAGTGATAAAATGATAGATATAAAATCCTTGAAGTTTGGAAGGAGGAAGAAACTGAGAAAGGAGTACACAGAGGGTGGAAATATTCTCTTTTCAAAGCTAAGAGATGGATATACAGGTGTTTGTACTGTTTTTAACTTTGTTGATGCTGTATGTATTTTGTGTATATGCAATAGTTAAAGATCCTGATGCTGGGAAAGATTGAGGGCAAGAGGATAAGGGTGCAACAGAGGATGAAATGGTTGGAAGGCATCACTGACTCAATGGATGTGAGTTTGAGCAAACTCTGGGAGATACTGAAGGACAGGGAAGATCAGCATGCTGTGGTTCATGAGGTTGCAAAGAGTCAAACAGGACTTAGTGACTGAACAACAACAATAGTTAACAGCAACAATAAAAATTAACAAACTACATATTCAACTTAATAAGTTAGAAAAATAGTTTCAGGATAAATACAAACAGCATAAGAGGAATTCAAATAAGAGCAGAAATAAATGAAATAGAAAGCAAATCAACAATATGGAGGCAACAAATGCCAGAGAATCTCCTGTATACTGATTTACAAAAGAGAAAAATGTATGAATAAATAAAAACAGCTCAAGCTTTTATGAATGATATAATTATATGAACAATTTGATGGTATTCAATCTGAAAATTTAGAAAAAAAGACAACCTTTGGCAAAAATTATCAAAATTGACTCAAGAACAAATGTTTAAATAACAGGAATAGAACTGTTACACTAAATAAATTGATTCAGTAGTCAAATAACTACCCTCAAATAAAACAAACAAAACCCCCCTCCCAAAACAAAACTACAAGATGGTTTAAAGAGGCAAATTTTGTCAGTCTTTCAAGGTATAGCAACACTCATTTAACATAGATCATCCCAGAGAAGTGACAAAAAGGAAAGCTCTCTAGCTTACTTAACAAAATTAATTTATTATTGATGCCACGATAGTTCAAAGACATGGTAAACCATAAGCCATTTTACTAATGAATATGGATGCAAAGATTTTACATAATTAGCAAACATATGAGAAAATTGAAGCCAAGAAAAGTTCAGTAACTTACCCAAGTTCCCTCAGTTAAGAAATGGCAGACTTGGACCAACACTTTTCTCAAGCCTAGGACCATGCTCTTGAAGAAGGCAAGAAGCAAGACCAATAGCAACACTACTTGTAATGAAGCCCCTGTCAATACTGCCTGCAACCTGCCGCTCAGTTGCAAAGGTGACAGGGGTGCACTGGGCTCAGCATGTACTCTGCATTCTCCACCTTAAGTTCCTACCTCACTGCCCTGATGCCATTGTTATGCCTGGCAAGACGTTTCCTTAATTCTCACTCATTGTGAAATAAGTATTACTGCATTAATTTAAGGATGAGTCTGAGAGAGATAAAGTGCAATGATAAGAAATGAGTTCTGAAAAGCAGTAAGAGGTGGAGCTGCGATTCAAACTCAGATCACATCACTTCAACAATCATTTATGTGGTTTGAAAGGATTCCTGTTTCTGAGCAGGACCCTAGGCTCCTTGGGTGAACTGTGAGCCTTCCACTTCCAGAATGAATCCCAGATACTAGGCAGGTGGTTCTAACCTGTTTCCTTCTCCCATGTATTCTTGTAATGTCATGCTAGGAATAGGACCCAGGTCTGACTTCCTGATCACTCTCACACCTAGTTCTTGACAGTCCCTTTACTTTTGCCTGAACCCTGTATTAGAAGAAGGACCTCTATATCCCTAGACAAATCAACCCTTAGTGAGAATTCACACACTCTATAAGCATACCCTTAAGCCAGCCTCCTAAACATGGCCATCAACCCAGACAGAACAAACCATGTTTGAGAATCTCTTTTAGCCTTGGTGATTTGGGTTCTTCACTCTGAGTTTCCCATAACCATCATTTAAGCCTGTCTTAATTTAAATACCCCACAAACTAAGAGTTTCTGTTAAGAACCACGGCAACAGTCCTTGGGTGACTGTTATCTCAGCTCTCCTTTCACTACATTATAAGCATCATGGTGGCAGGGATTTTTAGATGAATTGTTCTCTGTCTTATTTTCAAAATCTGAACCAATACCTGAAACATAGTAGACAGTCCATATTTGTTGAAATGTTGTGTGGATTTACTTTTATTGTGCTACTATTGGGTCCAAACCTAGGAAATTATCACTGGGAAAGCAAGCACAAAGCTAAGCAAAATAACGCCAGGCAGATTACTGTGTATGAATACAAGACTGTTATTCTGTCTTGTGTTTTTCAACCAGATTGGACTATTTAGAAATTTCAGAACCTAAGGGCCAATTAGACTGAGATTCCCAATCATCACCAGTAGCTCCTAATGGTGAGCAGGAACTAATGATGGATGGAGCANATGCAGATGACACCACCCTTATGGCAGAAAGTGAAGAGGAATTTAAAAGCCTCTTTATGAAAGTGAAAGAAGAGAGTGAAAAAGTTGGCTTAAAGCTCCACATTCAGAAAATGAAGATCATGGCATCTGGTCCCATCACTTCATGGGAAATAGATGGCAAAACAGTGGAAACAGTGTCACACTTTATTTTGTTGACCTCCAAAATCACTGCAGATGGTGATTGCAGCCATGATATTAAGAGATGCTTACTCCTTGGAAAGAAAGTTATGACCAACCTAGATAGCATATTGAAAAGCAGAGACATTGCTTTGCCCACAAAGGTCCATCTAGTCAAGGCTATGGTTTTTCCTGCGGTCATGTATGGATGCGAGAGTTGGACTGTGAAGAAAGCTGAGTGNCATTGCTTTGCCCACAAAGGTCCATCTAGTCAAGGCTATGGTTTTTCCTGCGGTCATGTATGGATGCGAGAGTTGGACTGTGAAGAAAGCTGAGTGTCGAATAATTGATGCTTTTGAACTGTGGTGTTAGAGAAGACTCTTGAGAGTCCCTTGGACTGCCAGGAGATCCAACTAGTCCATTCTGGGGGAGATCAGTCCTGGGTGCTCTTTGGAAGGACTGATGCTAAAGCTGAAACTCCAGTACTTTGGCCATCTCATTCAAAAAGCTGACTCATTGGAAAAGACGCTGATGCTGAGAGGGATTGGAGGCAGGAGGAGAAGGGGATGACAGTGGATGAGATGGCTGGATGGCATCACTGACTCGATGGACATGAGTTTGAGTGAACTCCGGGAGATGGTGATGGACAGGAGGCCTGGCATGCTGCAATTCATGGGGTCGCAAAGAGTCGGACACAACTGAGCAACTGAACTGAACTCAGCTGATCCATGTTACACTTGAAGCCAGTTAAATCATTCATGGGAGTAAGACCCAGGCATCAGGGTTTGAAAGCTCCCCTAGGTGATCCTAGATGGCTCAGATGGTAAAGAATCTGCCTGCAGTGCAGGAGAAACCCGAGTTTGATCTCTGGGTTGGGAAGATCCCCTGGAGAAGGGAATCACAATCCACTCCAGTATTCTTGCCTAGAGAATTCCATGGACAAAGGAGCCTGGCAGACTACAGTCCATGGGGTTGCAAACAGTAGGACACAACTGAGGAACACACACAGACACATAAGCACACACACACCTACAGGCAATTCTCATTAGCCAAATTTAAGAATCCCTGATCTAGATATTTGCAATCTATTTCTACCTTCTAATCATGTTGGTTCATTCATTCAATAAGGAATTGACAAAGCATCTATCTCATGCCAGACTATGTAGTAAGCAATAGGGATGAAAACATTTACAAGAACATCAAACAAGATGCAGTTCTTACCGTCATGGAGTCAAAAGGGAAGGCTTATGTAAAATAATCAAATTGTACTAACAAAAATAATAAAAGCTTCAGCTCATATTTATTGTATACTATACAATAAATATTGTACAGTAGGCTGTACAAGCTGAGCAAGCATGTTAAACACTTATCCACTCCTTTCATCTACTGTATTATTATCACATCACTATACATATGAAAGAACTCAGGCCCAGAGAAGTTACATAACTTGCCAGATACAGTAAGCTAATTTAGCGGTCCAAATGGGATTCACCCCAAGCAGCCTTCACTCTTAACCATACCATCCTCTGGAGGTTGTGATTAAATGCTAGGAAGGCCCAGAGGAAGAAACAAACAATTTAGCAAAAAGGGGAGGGAGGTGTTTGGGAAAGCCTCAAAAATGAGGCAGCATGTGGACTATGTAGAAATTTAACAGGAATTTTCAGGTGGATTATAACAAGCAAAGTGTGTTTGGATGAAATAGCATTTGTAAAGATGGGAAGGTACATGAATATTTGAGCAACACAGGATAACTTGTATGATAGTGCAGCTGAGGCTTTGAGGAACTTTGTTCTGGGTGAGACTTTCTGCATGTTCCCAGTTATTCCTAGAACTTTGGAATAAATGTAACAAACAAGCGGCCCAAACAGAATGCTTTTCCCCAGACTATGATCAATGCATAGTTAGTAGCTGGCTTTGCACCTACCAATTCCTCATTGTTTAAAGATGTCCTAATCACCATAGCCAGGGAGAGTCCAGATTTCCGGGCAGCCAGGGTCTTAAAAAATTAAAACAACAACAACAAAAATAATCGTGAGTTACTGATACGTGAGGTGACTGTTATTTACCTATTATTCAGCAGAAGAGGAAAATGTAAGAGTATACACGATCACTATTCACTCTTTAGGTAACAGTGACCTACTATATTCAGTAGTCAGCCAATTCATCCAGAATGTAGAATCACAGAACATTGTAGCTAAAAAAGTCCCTTTTAGATCATCAAACCTAGACCCTGCATTTTACAGATGATAAAACTGAGGCCCAGTAAGAAAGCCTGAGTAACCCAAGGTTTCTAGGCTAGCATGAGACTTCTAAAACATTGTTTTTCTCCAAGATGACCATAATCACATGCCTTCATAAAACAGGACCACTGATACAGAGCCAGCTCACCTCTCTGATAGCCCTGAATCACAACAGGTATTAGATGATTCTTGAGTCGCCTATAGTTTCCTGGAATATGCTTCCATATCTAGCCAATGTATTTTCTTACCAAGTATGCATTTTATCAAGTGAGAATCATCATTCCCAGATTTGTTCTCTTCACTCAATGCTGGTAACTTAGGTGATTTTAAGTAATAGCTACATTCCTTTAGTTTCCCCTGTAAAATAGAACCATTATATGGCTCCCACTAGAAACATACATGATATAAGGTTAATGTACTCAATGGTACTATAGAGAACTGTGGAAATCAGTTCTACATGAGAATATTAACTATTCTCCCCCATTAGGAACAAAGGAAAGTCAGAGTAGAATAATTCATCTGGTCAAAATATATCTACTTGGAGCCACAAAGACACTGAGCCTAGTTCAGTTCAGTATAGTCCTAAGTGAGGAGGTGACTTTCCATCTGTCTCCACCCCTACCATATAAACTTATAGGGCACTTATCTCCAAAGATAGTCTTTTATCTCTGACAACTACTGTCCCTCAAATTATATTTTTAGTCTATTTTAGTCCATACTTGCCATTTACATATGTTGTTCTGTCTTTCAGAATGGAGATGTTAAATGCTTATAGAACCCAAACTTCTTACTTTTATATGTTTCTGTCTTTTTATTTTCCCACAATGTTCTCATGGATCACATGAGTAAGAGCAGTATTTGAGAAGACTGGCAAATATTAAATAAATTTAAAATCACTTACCATGGCCTGAAGAATCCAAGTGATAGAGAAAATAAAATATAAATAATTAGACATATGAGAAAAGAACATAATAAAGTTAAATAAGCCTAATACTAAAAAATGATGTCACACTACAATGGCAGGAATCTGAGATAACTGACATGTCATGCTTTCCAGCATAAGATTTTTCCAGGAAAGACTTTGTCTTTTCTAATTTAAAGCTAAAGTGATGACCTTCAGATAAAGGTTTTCACAGCAAAATTTAAAATTGCCAGTATCAAGAATCTGTGTACATTGTTGTAAAAGGGAAACTTCTATTTCTCTGGGGGAAATATATTTTCATGCAATAAACCATTAAGAATATGGCTTCAAAACATGAAAACACTGTAAATGATAGAAAGCATTTCTTTTTCCTATTGATGGGCTATTTTTTAGACTTAAAACAGACTATTATTAATTCTTTTCATTTCTCAGCAATCTCCAGCATATTTCCTTATAGTAGAGTTTGTTATTCAGAGTTATATTCAGGGCTAATATAGGCTTTAATGACCTGGAAGCTATGGTTTTCTTTGGAGAGTGAAACAGCTTACTAATTTGGTTAGATGTGATCTTAATACAAAAGAATAAAGAACTGATTAACACTGTCTGCTTGTTTTATAAAATGCTAAAGATTATAGGGTTAAGGTGAAGACTTCAAATTCAGCCTTCCACAGCAAATTAAACTCATGATCATTTATAAAATTGAGCACATCAAAGCCCAATTGCAGAAGACCACTTGGCATGTTGTATGACTTCCTTTTTGCTCAATTATAGCACTATTTTAACTCAATCTGTAATTTCACTTAATATCAAAAGCTGTCAAAAGGTTAGAGCTATTTCCTCCATCTAATTGACTTTAAAGAGAAAATAAGCCTAATGCTGCTAGCATCCCGCTTCTTCTGTGTTTTATGCTATGAAATATTTACAGGCTAGGCATTTAATGAGAAGGACAATATGACATCTAATAAAGACAAAACATGCAGTCAAAATGAATTAAACAGGAGTGACTCACCACATCTCGTACAATAGGCAGAGTTTTCTTTCTGCGGAGATCTGGCATACTGTCAATACCATAAAGTCCCCGACCAGCTCTGAAAGAGGGGGAAAGGAATGATTTCAATGGAGAATAGAGTTCCTATTTAAAAAATTCCACGGTCCGTAGTAAAAAGTCTGTGAAAGAAAGATTAAAGGATTACCATAGTGGTTAAGACAGCATAAGAGAACAACTATCACACACAGTGATCACTCTACATCTTAGATAGTTTCATACTTTGTAGAATTATATACGGTCTAGTTTGACACAGAGAAGATAATTAAAATTGTTAGGTATATGGAACTTTGCACCTAGAGGAAGAAACAGAATCAAACCAGTATTGGGGAAAGTTTGATCTGTCTGCAATGATAAAAAAAATACTATTGTAAAAATAATATTTTGTGTGTGTGTACATTGTGTCTTCACAGACTGAACTCCAAGCAGCATCTTAAGAATTTACCAACATATTTAAAATACTAGTGATTATCCCAGTACCATAATTTCCACTTATCTGAATTATCCAAAGATAAATGCATAAGATTAAATGTTGTATAAGCATGTTCACTGCAACTTTTTCTACTAACAACAAAAGCTAGGTAACCTAAATATTCAGTAACAGTATACTGACTGAATGAATCATAGAATATTACACAATAGAAGTGATACAATCATTAAAGTAAATAAGTTAAATACCCATGTGCATATATAAAAAAATACAGTATGTTAAGAAAGCACATTTCCATATTATTAAGTTTCCTATTGACCCTCATATGCATGGGTGCTTATATACACATTGAAAATGTCTAGAAATATATTCACCAAATTGATAACCATACTTACCTCCGTGGAATAAAATTGGATGAGAGAAAGAGAGAAGACTCCCTATGTTATAAATTTAGTAATGTTCAACATTTTAATAATAAGCATGTGTTATATCTGCAATTTAAAATAATTTTAAATATATTAATATTTGCCGACTAAAGTCCGTCTAGTCAAGGCTATGGCTTTTCCAGTAGTCATGTATGGATGTGAGAGTTGGACTGTGAAGAAGGCTGAGCGCTGAAGAA
>SJYW01020665.1:0-14114 GCA_006410735.1 Raphicerus campestris | reverse complement strand
TCTTGGACTTGGGTGATTATTTCCTTCCCCATTTTAGGGAAGTTTTCAACTATTATCTCAAGTATTTTCTCATGGTTTTCTTTTTGTCTTCTTCTGTGACTCCTATAATTCGAATGTTGGAGCATTTCATATTGTCCTGGAGGTTTCTGAAATTGTCCTCAGTTCTTTTAATTCGTTTTTCTTTTTCTTCTTGGATTCATTTCACTAATCCTATCTTCTGCCTCTGTTCTGCCACTATTTGTTGCCTCCAGAGTGTTTCTGATCTCATTTATTGCATTATTCANTCTGAAATTGTCCTCAGTTCTTTTAATTCGTTTTTCTTTTTCTTCTTGGATTCATTTCACTAATCCTATCTTCTGCCTCTGTTCTGCCACTATTTGTTGCCTCCAGAGTGTTTCTGATCTCATTTATTGCATTATTCATTATATATTGACTGTTTTATTTCTTCTAGGTCCTTTTTAAACCTTTCTTGCATCTTCTCAATCCTTTTCTCCAGGCTATATATCTGTGATTCCATTTTGATTTCAAGATTTTGGATCATTTTTACTATCAATATTCGGAATTCTTTCTCAGGTAGATTGCCTATCTCTTCCTCTTTTGTTTGGTTTGGTGGGCACTTCTCCTGTTCCTTTACCTTCTGGGTATTCCTTTGTCTCTTTATCTTAGTAATATTGTTGCGTCTGGGGTGGCCTTTCTGTATTCTGGGAATTTGTGGAGTTTTCTTTATTATGGAGTTTCCTCACTGTGGGTGGGGTTGTATCAGTGGGTTGTCAAGGTTTCTTGGTTAGGGAAGCTTGTGTCGGAGTTCTGGTGGATGGAGCTGGATTTCTTCTCTCTGGAGTGCAATGAAGTATCCAGTAATGAGTTATGAGACGTCAATGGTTTGGGAGTAACTTTGAGCTACCTGTATATTGAGACTACCCTGGTGGCTCAGATGGTAAAGTGTCTGCCTGCAATACAGGAGACCCTGGTTCAATCCCTGGGTTGAGAGGAGACCCTGGTTCGATCCCTGGGTTGGGAAGATCCCCTGGGGAAGGAAATGGCCACCCACTCCAGTATTCCTACCTGGAGAATCCCAGGTATGGAGTAGCATTGTAGGCTTGGAGTAAATTTGAGCTGCCTGTATATTGAAGCTCAGGGGTGTGTCCCTGTGTTGCTGGAGAATCTGTGTAGTATGCCTTGCTCTGGAACTTGTTGGCCCTTGTGTGGTGCTTGGTTTCAGTGTAGGTATGGAGGCGTTTGATGAGCTCCTATTGATTTATGTTCTCTGGATTCAGGAGTTCTCTGATGTTCTCAGGATTTGGACTTAAGCCTCCTGCTTCTGGTTTTCCATTTTGTTTTTACAGTAGCCTCAAGACTTCTCCATCTATACACCACTGATATAAAACATCTAGGTTAAAGATGAAAAGTTTCTCCACATTGAGGGACACCCAGAGAGGTTCACTGAGTTACATGGAGAAGAGAAGAGGGAGAGGGTAGTTAGAGGTGACTGGAATGAGATGAGGTGGGATCAAAAGAGGAGAGAGCAAGCTAGCCAGTAATCACTTCCTTAATGGCGCTCCACAGTCTGGACCACTCAGAGATGTTCACAGAGTTATACAGGGAAGAGGAGAGGGAGGAAATAGACAGAGGTGGCCAGGAGGATAAAAGAGGGAAATGAAAATGAGAGAGACAGATCCAACCAGTAACCAGTTCCCTAAGTGTTCTCCACCATCTGGAACACACAGAGATTCACAGAGTTGTGTAGAGAAGAGAAGGGGAAGAGAAGAGACAGAGGCCATCTGGTGGAGAAAAAGGAGAGTCCAAAGGAGGAGAGAGTGTTCAAGCCAGTAATCTTGCTCTCAGGTAAAATTAGGTACTGAAGATTGGGTTTTTTAATGTACAAAATTGACAACACATACCAAAAAGTAAAGATTAAAAATCTAGAGTAGAGGTTGGATTTTCAAAAATACAATATTAAAGAAAAGAAGAAGAAGAAACAAACAAAGAATTATTTAAAAAACAAGAATTATTACAAAAACAACAACAACAACAACAAATATATATATGGCGTTTTCTTTAAAAAATAGGGTCTTTTTTTTAAAGTAATAGTAGGTTATAAAAATAAAAATTAAAGGAGAAATAGAGGGCTTTAAAAGTTTTTTAAAAAGAAGAAAAAGAAAAGAAGAACAAACAATCACACAACAACATCAACAACAACAAAAAAAGAATGATTGTAAAAATAGTAAAGGTATATCTGGAACTTTCTCTGGTGTTGTGGACAGTGTGGGGTCACTTCCAAGACGGTTCCCACTGTTTAGCTTCTTCTGTTTGCTGGTCTCTTCAGGGTCTGATTTCTGCCCTGACACAAGGGGGGCTGTGGTGGACACTTTTTTTTTTTTAGGCTCACTTGTTCAATCGCGCTGAAGAGAAGGAAGGATGCTGCAAACAAATAACACTGGCGTGTGCTTGCAGTGTCTCAGCCATGCTGGGCCTGCCCCTGCTCATGGCACACACCACTCAGGCTCTACTTTGCTCTGCCAGGAACCGTCTGAGGCCGGCCCTAGGCTGCATGCAACGCCCCAGTCTAAGCCGCTCAGGTTTGGCACTCAGGTAGCACTCAGAGGCGCAGATTCGGTTGGGCCTGCGTTTTGTGCCCTTCCCAGGTCCAAGTAGCTCAGGTGTTTGATGAGTACGGTCGTTCTGACTTGTAACCTTTCCTGTCCCTGCTGCTCAGTTTTCTGGGTGTACTGCTGATGTCCCTTCTCAGGCAGATGGTGACTGTCCAGAACCCCAAGAAGCCTTAGTTAGCAAAGAAGCCTGCTTGCAGTTTCATAGGTAATGTCTCTCTGGGGCTGTGATTGCGGCTCTGGCTGCCTGTCATTGGAGGAGGATGGTCTGCAGCTGGCTATTTCTGCTCCATCCTTTGTCCTGTGCGCGGTCCTGATGGTGTCTTATGTCAGAGCTTTTCACGTGGTAGCTACCCCACAGTCTGGTTTGCTAGTCCAAGTTAGTTCACTCTGGTTATGCTCGGGGCATTCTGGCCCGATTCTTAAAAAGCACTGCAGCCCGCGCCTCCCTGGCCAGCCCCCACTTACTAGTGGCGGATGCAGGCGTCTCCACTGGGGGAGTTACCGTTGGGCTCATAATCTGTTGGTTTTGATTAATTATTTATTTTTCCTCCCTGTTATGTTGCCCTCTGTGCTTCCAAGGCTCGCCACAGACTCGGCAGCGAGAGTGTTTCCTGGTGTTTGGAAACTTCTGTCTTCTTAAGACTCCCTTCCCGGGATGGGACTCCCTTCCTGGGGTGGAGCTCCCTCCCTACCTCCTTTGTCTCTTTTTTCATCTTTTATATTTTTTCCTACCTGTTTTTGAAGACAATGATCTGCTTTTCTGGGTGCCTGATGTCCTCTGCCAGCATTCAGAAGTTGTTTTGTGGAATTTACTCTGTGTTTAAATTTTCTTTTGATGAATTTGTGAGAGAGAAAGTGGTCTCCCAGTCCTATTCCTCTGCCATCTTAGGACCGCCCTTACCCATCATTTGAAGAGCAGCTTCTGGCATACTACCAGGCTCTGATAGAGACTGGATATCTAATCTCAGGACATCAAATTGCTTCCCAACATTGATCTGAGCTTTGCCTCCTGAGCTGAGCAAAGCCCATCAATTCACAGGGTTAGGCAAGTACAAAATAATTTTATCATATAATGGCAATGATACATTTGAGATCAGGCTGAGTAGATCCAGTGAACATTTATAAACTAATACTTGGCCCAGACACTTAAATTGTCTTCAGGCTAAGTAGATCCAGTGAACATATATAAACTAATACTTGGCCCAGACACTCAGATTGTCTTCAGGCTGAGTAGATCCAGTGAACATATATAAACTAACACTTGGCCCAGACACTCAGATTGTCTCTAACTCTTATACATGAATTTCCTTCTCACCTAAACCCTTACAAGATTTTATTTCATCCAGCTGAAAAAGGAAAAAGTGGTCATTTTTGTTCATCAATAGATAATACAACTTGCTGGTGCAAGCTGAAAATGGATTTACTGCTATTCTGTAGTACAATTTCAGCGGTGGCAAAGAAAACTCAGGGGCTAGAGCTAAGCAGTACAGCTGTTTACTAACTTGGATTGGAGTAAAAAGCGGCCTGAGACAGGAATATTTGGGACTTTCAGCTGTTGCTAATAGCTTAACTGTTTGTTTAGGAATTTTGGGGTGGGGCTAAGAAATTGAAAGAGAGGAAGCAAAGAAGTCTCAGGAAGATGCATACAGATGGATTTATGAGAGTGGCCTCAAAGTGTGAGGATCTTTGTACCACATGTTAATAATACCCACCAGAAAACACAGACTACAGAAGAGGCACTGCTCAACTAGGTAGACCATATTGATAGGGACAGAGTAAAGGGACAAAGCAGCTGATTCAATAGTTAATTCTACTAGGAATTGTAAGTAGAGGGAATAATTATGGGAGACTACTGTAAGTTAATTACTCAAGAAAGCAGGTTTGCTTTACCACAAAACCAAGCAGGCTTGCTTAGAAACAAAACCATGAAACAGAAGCATGAAACATGCCCCCAAGCAATGAAACAATGGTGGCATGAGACCCACATCCTGCCAAGTGAGCTAAGTAAGTTAATGACCACTAGAATATGCTCTCTGCATCCATAAAAAGCAATAATTTGTGAAAAGATGACATTTCAAAGTGAGAGACCCTCATTGTACTGAGACCTGAAATAATTTTTCTATAGTACCAGGATAGTCCCAGCTAGATCATGTAGGGAAAAGAAAATTCCCCTGCCCAACCTGAAAGAGAAGCTAATGATGGAAGTTTGGCATCTACTCAATAATGAGGAAGAAAGTGGTCTTTTCCTCCTCCCCACTTTTCCTTTGATTATGAAACTGTGGCCTATTGAGTTCTTTGGGTGTGGCATCCTCTTGCCTGCCTGCTCAGAAGCCTCACAAGCATCCTAGTCTAATAAATCACTTCTTATCTATCACTTTGCTCTTGCTGAATGAACTTTTTCTGTGCTGACACATAAAGAATTGGAGCTCCCTAGAGCTAGCCCCACTAAAAAAAATGCCTAGTGTTATACCTAATGGACTGCTTGAGGAATTTGTGCTTCCTGTCCCCAAAGCTGCATGCTCCATTAGACTAGAAATCTTAACACACTTTTGCCAGGGGACACAATATTGATTCTACTAAAATTAAGGCTATAACTGCTGCCTTTTCATGTTGGTGTCTTTACACCAGTATATCTATAAGCAGAGAAAGCATGAACAACAGAGTTGCTGTCATATAATGGAAGCCATAAGGAGTGTGTCTGGATCTTAGTGAGTTTGCTTGGATTACAACTCTTGATGATTTATTTTTTGTTAATGATTGCTAATGAGTAAACTCAGAATACCTCAGTGAAGATATTATACCCAGGTGCACAGATCCATTAACCAGGAAAGTCTCAGTTACTGGAAAAGAAGCCTATACACATTGAAGTGTTGGCTGGGGGTGAGGGGAACCTAGAAGTGGTGCTGGAGAAATGAAATTATAGCAAGACCCAATCTCAGGACCAACTGGCCAACTGCAGCTTATTCCTTGAGGTTTCTTGTTATGTTACTGTTTGTTTGTTTGTTTTGCTTATTTGTTAACTGGCAACTATCCTGAAGAGCAGTTGTTATAAAGGTAAACTCTCGGGGAAGACAGAAAAAGATGGTGGAGGAATAGGATGGGGAGAACACTCTCTCCCTCACTACTTCATCAAAAGAACATTTCAATGCTGAATAAATTCCACAAAACAACTTCTGAATGCTGGCAGAGGACATCAGGCATCCAGCAAAGCAGATCACTGGCTTCAAAAACAAGTAGGAATAAATATAAGGGAAGAGAAAAGAGACAAAGGAGGTAGGGAGGGAGCCCCATCCCGGGAAGGGAATCCCGTCCCGGGAAGAGACTCTTAAAAAGAGAGGTTTCCAAGCTCCAGGAAACATACTCGCAGCCGTGTCTGTTTCAAGCCTGGGAAGCACAGACGGCAACATAACAGGAAGGAAAAAATAAATAATTAAAACCAACAGATTACGAATCCAACAGTAAATCCCCCAGCAGATAAGCAGCGCAAACGCCTGCATCCGACACCAGTGAGTGGGGGTTGGGCAGGGAGGAGCGGGACCCGCCAGCCGCGGTGCTTTCTAACAAGCGGGCCATGGGAAACATAGGCTTCAGGGCTTTTCACGAGAATCGGGTCATAAAGCGGCCAGAATCAGGTCCATGCGTGGCCAGAACGAATTAACTTAGACTAGCAAACCAGACTGTGGGATAGCTACCACGCGGTACGCTTGAACATAAGACACCACGACAGTCCCGCACACAGAACAAAGGACCGATTGGAAATAGCCGGTCAAAGACCATCTCCCTCCGGTGATGGGCAGACAGAACCATAAGTGCTGGAAGGGAGGGCAATCACGCAGCTCAAGAGAGACAGTACCTACAAAATTGCAAGCAAGTTTCTTTGCTAACTAAGACTTCTGGGGGCTCTGGACAATCATCATCCGCCTGAGAAGGAGCCCCAACAGCACTCCCAGAAATCTGAGCAGCACGATAAGCCCAGAAATTGTGGCAATTGCGCTCGCCCAACTCCCTAGCTACTCGGACCTGGGAAGGGCACAGAGCGCAGGTGCAACCAAATATGAGCCTCAGAGGGCTTCCTGAGCGCCGAACCTGAGTGGCTTAGACCCGGGAGGTGCATGAAGCCTAGGACAGGCCCCATCCATCACCGACATCCTTGTGTCAAGACAGAAATCAGACATGGAAGAGACCAGCAAACAGAGGAAATCAAACAGAGGGAACTGCCTTGGTAGCGACCCCACACAGATCACATCACCAGAGAAAGGGCCAAATATACCTTTACTACTTTTATGAACATTTTTGGGGGGAGGGGAGGGTTGAGGTGGAAGCATGATTTTTTTCTTTTTTTTAAGACTTTATAATTTTTTTTGAAAAAAAATATTTTTGCTTCTTTTCCGTCTTTTTTTTAACAATCTTAAATTTTGAAGTCCTCTNTGTCTGCCTGCAATACAGGAGACCCTGGTTCAATCCCTGGGTTGAGAGGAGACCCTGGTTCGATCCCTGGGTTGGGAAGATCCCCTGGGGAAGGAAATGGCCACCCACTCCAGTATTCCTACCTGGAGAATCCCAGGTATGGAGTAGCATTGTAGGCTTGGAGTAAATTTGAGCTGCCTGTATATTGAAGCTCAGGGGTGTGTCCCTGTGTTGCTGGAGAATCTGTGTAGTATGCCTTGCTCTGGAACTTGTTGGCCCTTGTGTGGTGCTTGGTTTCAGTGTAGGTATGGAGGCGTTTGATGAGCTCCTATTGATTTATGTTCTCTGGATTCAGGAGTTCTCTGATGTTCTCAGGATTTGGACTTAAGCCTCCTGCTTCTGGTTTTCCATTTTGTTTTTACAGTAGCCTCAAGACTTCTCCATCTATACACCACTGATATAAAACATCTAGGTTAAAGATGAAAAGTTTCTCCACATTGAGGGACACCCAGAGAGGTTCACTGAGTTACATGGAGAAGAGAAGAGGGAGAGGGTAGTTAGAGGTGACTGGAATGAGATGAGGTGGGATCAAAAGAGGAGAGAGCAAGCTAGCCAGTAATCACTTCCTTAATGGCGCTCCACAGTCTGGACCACTCAGAGATGTTCACAGAGTTATACAGGGAAGAGGAGAGGGAGGAAATAGACAGAGGTGGCCAGGAGGATAAAAGAGGGAAATGAAAATGAGAGAGACAGATCCAACCAGTAACCAGTTCCCTAAGTGTTCTCCACCATCTGGAACACACAGAGATTCACAGAGTTGTGTAGAGAAGAGAAGGGGAAGAGAAGAGACAGAGGCCATCTGGTGGAGAAAAAGGAGAGTCCAAAGGAGGAGAGAGTGTTCAAGCCAGTAATCTTGCTCTCAGGTAAAATTAGGTACTGAAGATTGGGTTTTTTAATGTACAAAATTGACAACACATACCAAAAAGTAAAGATTAAAAATCTAGAGTAGAGGTTGGATTTTCAAAAATACAATATTAAAGAAAAGAAGAAGAAGAAACAAACAAAGAATTATTTAAAAAACAAGAATTATTACAAAAACAACAACAACAACAACAAATATATATATGGCGTTTTCTTTAAAAAATAGGGTCTTTTTTTTAAAGTAATAGTAGGTTATAAAAATAAAAATTAAAGGAGAAATAGAGGGCTTTAAAAGTTTTTTAAAAAGAAGAAAAAGAAAAGAAGAACAAACAATCACACAACAACATCAACAACAACAAAAAAAGAATGATTGTAAAAATAGTAAAGGTATATCTGGAACTTTCTCTGGTGTTGTGGACAGTGTGGGGTCACTTCCAAGACGGTTCCCACTGTTTAGCTTCTTCTGTTTGCTGGTCTCTTCAGGGTCTGATTTCTGCCCTGACACAAGGGGGGCTGTGGTGGACACTTTTTTTTTTTTAGGCTCACTTGTTCAATCGCGCTGAAGAGAAGGAAGGATGCTGCAAACAAATAACACTGGCGTGTGCTTGCAGTGTCTCAGCCATGCTGGGCCTGCCCCTGCTCATGGCACACACCACTCAGGCTCTACTTTGCTCTGCCAGGAACCGTCTGAGGCCGGCCCTAGGCTGCATGCAACGCCCCAGTCTAAGCCGCTCAGGTTTGGCACTCAGGTAGCACTCAGAGGCGCAGATTCGGTTGGGCCTGCGTTTTGTGCCCTTCCCAGGTCCAAGTAGCTCAGGTGTTTGATGAGTACGGTCGTTCTGACTTGTAACCTTTCCTGTCCCTGCTGCTCAGTTTTCTGGGTGTACTGCTGATGTCCCTTCTCAGGCAGATGGTGACTGTCCAGAACCCCAAGAAGCCTTAGTTAGCAAAGAAGCCTGCTTGCAGTTTCATAGGTAATGTCTCTCTGGGGCTGTGATTGCGGCTCTGGCTGCCTGTCATTGGAGGAGGATGGTCTGCAGCTGGCTATTTCTGCTCCATCCTTTGTCCTGTGCGCGGTCCTGATGGTGTCTTATGTCAGAGCTTTTCACGTGGTAGCTACCCCACAGTCTGGTTTGCTAGTCCAAGTTAGTTCACTCTGGTTATGCTCGGGGCATTCTGGCCCGATTCTTAAAAAGCACTGCAGCCCGCGCCTCCCTGGCCAGCCCCCACTTACTAGTGGCGGATGCAGGCGTCTCCACTGGGGGAGTTACCGTTGGGCTCATAATCTGTTGGTTTTGATTAATTATTTATTTTTCCTCCCTGTTATGTTGCCCTCTGTGCTTCCAAGGCTCGCCACAGACTCGGCAGCGAGAGTGTTTCCTGGTGTTTGGAAACTTCTGTCTTCTTAAGACTCCCTTCCCGGGATGGGACTCCCTTCCTGGGGTGGAGCTCCCTCCCTACCTCCTTTGTCGCTTTTTTCATCTTTTATATTTTTTCCTACCTGTTTTTGAAGACAATGATCTGCTTTTCTGGGTGCCTGATGTCCTCTGCCAGCATTCAGAAGTTGTTTTGTGGAATTTACTCTGTGTTTAAATTTTCTTTTGATGAATTTGTGAGAGAGAAAGTGGTCTCCCAGTCCTATTCCTCTGCCATCTTAGGACCGCCCTTACCCATCATTTGAAGAGCAGCTTCTGGCATACTACCAGGCTCTGATAGAGACTGGATATCTAATCTCAGGACATCAAATTGCTTCCCAACATTGATCTGAGCTTTGCCTCCTGAGCTGAGCAAAGCCCATCAATTCACAGGGTTAGGCAAGTACAAAATAATTTTATCATATAATGGCAATGATACATTTGAGATCAGGCTGAGTAGATCCAGTGAACATTTATAAACTAATACTTGGCCCAGACACTTAAATTGTCTTCAGGCTAAGTAGATCCAGTGAACATATATAAACTAATACTTGGCCCAGACACTCAGATTGTCTTCAGGCTGAGTAGATCCAGTGAACATATATAAACTAATACTTGGCCCAGACACTCAGATTGTCTCTAACTCTTATACATGAATTTCCTTCTCACCTAAACCCTTACAAGATTTTATTTCATCCAGCTGAAAAAGGAAAAAGTGGTCATTTTTGTTCATCAATAGATAATACAACTTGCTGGTGCAAGCTGAAAATGGATTTACTGCTATTCTGTAGTACAATTTCAGCGGTGGCAAAGAAAACTCAGGGGCTAGAGCTAAGCAGTACAGCTGTTTACTAACTTGGATTGGAGTAAAAAGCGGCCTGAGACAGGAATATTTGGGACTTTCAGCTGTTGCTAATAGCTTAACTGTTTGTTTAGGAATTTTGGGGTGGGGCTAAGAAATTGAAAGAGAGGAAGCAAAGAAGTCTCAGGAAGATGCATACAGATGGATTTATGAGAGTGGCCTCAAAGTGTGAGGATCTTTGTACCACATGTTAATAATACCCACCATAAAACACAGACTACAGAAGAGGCACTGCTCAACTAGGTAGACCATATTGATAGGGACAGAGTAAAGGGACAAAGCAGCTGATTCAATAGTTAATTCTACTAGGAATTGTAAGTAGAGGGAATAATTATGGGAGACTACTGTAAGTTAATTACTCAAGAAAGCAGGTTTGCTTTACCACAAAACCAAGCAGGCTTGCTTAGAAACAAAACCATGAAACAGAAGCATGAAACATGCCCCCAAGCAATGAAACAATGGTGGCATGAGACCCACATCCTGCCAAGTGAGCTAAGTAAGTTAATGACCACTAGAATATGCTCTCTGCATCCATAAAAAGCAATAATTTGTGAAAAGATGACATTTCAAAGTGAGAGACCCTCATTGTACTGAGACCTGAAATAATTTTTCTATAGTACCAGGATAGTCCCAGCTAGATCATGTAGGGAAAAGAAAATTCCCCTGCCCAACCTGAAAGAGAAGCTAATGATGGAAGTTTGGCATCTACTCAATAATGAGGAAGAAAGTGGTCTTTTCCTCCTCCCCACTTTTCCTTTGATTATGAAACTGTGGCCTATTGAGTTCTTTGGGTGTGGCATCCTCTTGCCTGCCTGCTCAGAAGCCTCACAAGCATCCTAGTCTAATAAATCACTTCTTATCTATCACTTTGCTCTTGCTGAATGAACTTTTTCTGTGCTGACACATAAAGAATTGGAGCTCCCTAGAGCTAGCCCCACTAAAAAAAATGCCTAGTGTTATACCTAATGGACTGCTTGAGGAATTTGTGCTTCCTGTCCCCAAAGCTGCATGCTCCATTAGACTAGAAATCTTAACACACTTTTGCCAGGGGACACAATATTGATTCTACTAAAATTAAGGCTATAACTGCTGCCTTTTCATGTTGGTGTCTTTACACCAGTATATCTATAAGCAGAGAAAGCATGAACAACAGAGTTGCTGTCATATAATGGAAGCCATAAGGAGTGTGTCTGGATCTTAGTGAGTTTGCTTGGATTACAACTCTTGATGATTTATTTTTTGTTAATGATTGCTAATGAGTAAACTCAGAATACCTCAGTGAAGATATTATACCCAGGTGCACAGATCCATTAACCAGGAAAGTCTCAGTTACTGGAAAAGAAGCCTATACACATTGAAGTGTTGGCTGGGGGTGAGGGGAACCTAGAAGTGGTGCTGGAGAAATGAAATTATAGCAAGACCCAATCTCAGGACCAACTGGCCAACTGCAGCTTATTCCTTGAGGTTTCTTGTTATGTTACTGTTTGTTTGTTTGTTTTGCTTATTTGTTAACTGGCAACTATCCTGAAGAGCAGTTGTTATAAAGGTAAACTCTCGGGGAAGACAGAAAAAGATGGTGGAGGAATAGGATGGGGAGAACACTCTCTCCCTCACTACTTCATCAAAAGAACATTTCAATGCTGAATAAATTCCACAAAACAACTTCTGAATGCTGGCAGAGGACATCAGGCATCCAGCAAAGCAGATCACTGGCTTCAAAAACAAGTAGGAATAAATATAAGGGAAGAGAAAAGAGACAAAGGAGGTAGGGAGGGAGCCCCATCCCGGGAAGGGAATCCCGTCCCGGGAAGAGACTCTTAAAAAGAGAGGTTTCCAAGCTCCAGGAAACATACTCGCAGCCGTGTCTGTTTCAAGCCTGGGAAGCACAGACGGCAACATAACAGGAAGGAAAAAATAAATAATTAAAACCAACAGATTACGAATCCAACAGTAAATCCCCCAGCAGATAAGCAGCGCAAACGCCTGCATCCGACACCAGTGAGTGGGGGTTGGGCAGGGAGGAGCGGGACCCGCCAGCCGCGGTGCTTTCTAACAAGCGGGCCATGGGAAACATAGGCTTCAGGGCTTTTCACGAGAATCGGGTCATAAAGCGGCCAGAATCAGGTCCATGCGTGGCCAGAACGAATTAACTTAGACTAGCAAACCAGACTGTGGGATAGCTACCACGCGGTACGCTTGAACATAAGACACCACGACAGTCCCGCACACAGAACAAAGGACCGATTGGAAATAGCCGGTCAAAGACCATCTCCCTCCGGTGATGGGCAGACAGAACCATAAGTGCTGGAAGGGAGGGCAATCACGCAGCTCAAGAGAGACAGTACCTACAAAATTGCAAGCAAGTTTCTTTGCTAACTAAGACTTCTGGGGGCTCTGGACAATCATCATCCGCCTGAGAAGGAGCCCCAACAGCACTCCCAGAAATCTGAGCAGCACGATAAGCCCAGAAATTGTGGCAATTGCGCTCGCCCAACTCCCTAGCTACTCGGACCTGGGAAGGGCACAGAGCGCAGGTGCAACCAAATATGAGCCTCAGAGGGCTTCCTGAGCGCCGAACCTGAGTGGCTTAGACCCGGGAGGTGCATGAAGCCTAGGACAGGCCCCATCCATCACCGACATCCTTGTGTCAAGACAGAAATCAGACATGGAAGAGACCAGCAAACAGAGGAAATCAAACAGAGGGAACTGCCTTGGTAGCGACCCCACACAGATCACATCACCAGAGAAAGGGCCAAATATACCTTTACTACTTTTATGAACATTTTTGGGGGGAGGGGAGGGTTGAGGTGGAAGCATGATTTTTTTCTTTTTTTTAAGACTTTATAATTTTTTTTGAAAAAAAATATTTTTGCTTCTTTTCCGTCTTTTTTTTAACAATCTTAAATTTTGAAGTCCTCTATATCTCTATTTATTATTTTTATAACCTATTATTACTTTTCAAAAAAAATCACCCTATTTTTAAAGCAAACGCTGTATATAGTTTTCTTGTGGTGGAGGCTGTTGTCTTTTAATAGTTCAGGTGGCTTTTTTCCCCTCTTTCCATTTTTTTTCTTTTTTTTCTTCTCTTTTCTCTCCTTCTTCTTTCCATTAATATTTTATTTTTGAAAATCCAATCTCTACTACAGATTTTTAATCTTTGCATTTTGGTATTTGTTGCCAATTTTCTACATTTAAAAACCTAATCTTCAGTACCCAACTTTACATGGGTGTGAGATTACTGGCTTGAGCCCTCTCTCCTCCATCAGACTCTCTTTTTTCTCCACCAGGTGGCCTCTGTCTCCTACCTCCCCCCTCCTTCTCTTTATACAACTTTATGAATCTATGTGTGTTCCAGAAGGCGGAGAACACTCAGTGAACTGGTTACTGGCTGGATCTGTATCCCTCCTTTTCATCTCCCTCTTTTACCCCCCCTGACCACCTCTGTCTTCTTCATCCCTCTCCTCTTCCCTGTATAACTCTCTGAACACTTCTGAGAGTTCCAGACTGTGGAGCGCACACAAGAAAGTGGTCACGGGCTAGCTTGCTCTCTCCTCTTCTAAATCCACCTCATCCCATTCCAGTCATCTCTACCTACCCCCTCCCTCTTCTCTCCTCCAAGAAACTCAGTGATCCTCTAGGGGGGGACCCTAAAGGTGGATAAACCTATCATCTTTAACCTAGATGTTTTAACATCAGCACTGTATAGACAGAGAAGTCAAGAGGCTATTCTAAAAATAAATCAGAAAACCAGAATCAGGAGGCTTAAGTCCAAATCCCAAGATCATCAGAGAACTCCTGAATACAGGGAACATTATCAATAGGAGCTCATCAAACGCCTTCATACCTACACTGAAACTGAGCACCACCCAAGGGCTAACAAGTCCCAGAGCAAGACAT
>SJYW01020647.1:0-23191 GCA_006410735.1 Raphicerus campestris | reverse complement strand
CTCACATGGAGACTGGCCTCTCCTGAGGCCACAAGGGCGAGTCCCTGGGTTCCCCATCGTAACTCGAGAAGATCCCACCGCAAGTCCAGAAAAAACAGAAGATTCTCTGCTGGAGGCGGGCTGAGGCCCTTTTCCACTTCAGCTTCTTTGGGGAAATCACCTCTTCACTCGTGGACCTCCAAAGGCTTCTTCACACCCTTGCTGTGACCCAAGAAGTTCCGCTCCCTACTCGTCCCCACTAAACAGGAACTCCTAGTGGCCCACGGCGACTCAAGAGGAGCCCCGTTTTCCCCTGCTCAGCTCCAGATGAGGGGCCCTTTCCCTCCTTGTTAGGGAAATGATTCCCATTGATCCCCTCACATACAAAGAGGAGGCGATTTCACCAGGAGAGTGGGAAGGTGCCTCAGGGGTCAGGCCACTATACCCCAAGTCCCCCAAATGCTNCCCTCCTTGTTAGGGAAATGATTCCCATTGATCCCCTCACATACAAAGAGGAGGCGATTTCACCAGGAGAGTGGGAAGGTGCCTCAGGGGTCAGGCCACTATACCCCAAGTCCCCCAAATGCTTTGTCCAGTCCAGATGAACCTGATTGACCAGCACTGCCTCGAATGTCACCCCGAGGATTGACTCCCGACACACTGGCACCTGTGACAACCTGGGGTACCTCGAGGGCCAGCCACAGATTCCTGTGTCCCCTAGAAGGGGAGCCGGACACTGCTGCTGCAGCTTGTGAGGAAGCGGCCGTGCACGTCTCCAGGTGAGAGGAGAACTGACTCCCCTGTGTGCCCTCCAGGTGAACCCCAAGACTTATGTCAGCACGGGCGATGCAAGCTCTGGCTCTGGCCTCAGCACCAAATGAGAACTGAGGACACAGTGACGACTGGCGAGGAATTGCCAGAGGCACCTGGCAACTAACAGGGAGATTGGCCTCTCCTGAGGCCACAGGGGTGGGTCCCTGAGGTCCCTGTTGTAACTCGAGAGGACCCCACTGCCACTCGAGAAAATCCTGAAGCTTCTCCCCAGCAGGCGGTATGAGGCCCTTGTCCGCTGTGGTGTCTCAGGGGAAATCACCTCTTCCTCTTGGGCCTCCAAAGGCTCCTTCACTCCTTGCTGTGACCCAAGAAGTTCCCCACCCCACCGGTCCCCACTCGAGAGGAATACAGAGTGTCACGCCATGACTCAAGACGAGCCCCACTTTGCCCTGCTCAGCTCCAGATGAGGGGCCCTTTCCCTGCTCCATCGGGAAATGGTTTCCGGCATTCCCTTCACATCCCAAGTGGAGGTGCTCAAATCAGGACAGTTGGGAGGTGCTTCAGGGTTCTTGCCACCATTCTCGAAAATCTCTAAATGCCTCGTCCACTCCAGATGAACCTGCCTACCTTGCACTGCCTCGACTGTCTGGTCAAGCCTCAACTTCCGGCAAACTGGCACGTGAGATAACCTGGGGTACCTCAAGGGCTAGCCACAGATCCCTGTGTCCCCTAGAAGGGGAGCCTGTCACTGCTGCTGCAGCTGGGGAGGAAAGCGGTCATGCACATCTCCAGGTGAGAGGAGGCCTAACACCACTGTGTAGGCTCCAAGGGATCCCCAAGACCTATGTCAGCACGGGCTATGCAAGCTCTGGCTCCGGCCTCAGCAGCAGACGTGGACGGAGGACACAGCGACGACTGGCGAGAAACCCCAGATGGGCCACGCAACTCGCATGGAGATTGCCCTCTCCTGAGTCCACAGGTGCGGGTCTATGGGATACCCGCCATAACTGGAGAGGACCCCACTGCAACTCGAGAAAAACCAGAAGCTTCTCCCCTGCAGGTGTGGTGAATCTCTTTTCTGCTGCACTGTTTGGGGAAAATCACCCCTTCCCTCTTGGACCTTGAAAGGCTCCTTCACACACTTGCTGTGACCCAAGACGTTCCCCGCCTCACCCGTCCTCACTTGAGGGGAGCCCCGAGGGTCCTGCTTCAACTCAAGTGTAGCCCCGTGTTCCCCTGCTCAGCTCCAGATGAGGAGGACTTTGCCTGCTCTGTCTGGAAAGGGTTTCCAGAGCTCCACTCACTTCCAAATAGGAAATGCTCACACTAAGAAATTCGGGAGGAACCTCAGGGATCGGGCCACTGGTCCCCAAGACTCCCCAAATCCTCTTCCACTCCAGATGAACTTGACTGTGTTGCCCCGCCTCGGCTGTCACCCGAGGCTTGACTCCAGACACACTGGCAAGTGTGCCAACCTGGGTACCTCGAGGGCTAGCCACAGATCCCTGTGTCCCCTAGAAGGGGAGCCAGACACTGCTGCTGCAGCTGGGGAGGAAAGTGGCCCTGCACGTCTCCAGGCGAGAGGAGGTCTTACTCACCTGTGTGGGCTCCAGGGGAACCCCAAGACCTATATCAGCACGGGCGATGCAAGCACTGGCTCTGGCTTCAGCACCAGACGAGGACCCAGCGATGACTGGGGAGAAATCGCCAGCGGCGCCTGGCAACTCACACGGAGATCGGCCCTCCTGAAGCCACAGGGGCGGGGCCCTGGGGACCCAGTTGTAACTCGAGAGGACCTGGCCGCCACTCGAGAAAATCCTGAAGCTTCTCCCCAGCAGGTGGTGTGAGGCCCTTGTCTGCTCTGGCGTCTCGGGGAAAACACCCCTTCCTCTTGGTCCTCCAAAGGCTCCTTCACTCCTTGCTGTGACCCAAGAAGTTCCCCACCCCACCGGTCCCCACTCGAGAGGAACACAGAGTGTCACGCCATGACTCAAGACGAGCCCCACTTTGCCCTGCTCAGCTCCAGATGAGGGGCCCTTTCCCTGCTCCATCGGGAAATGGTTTCCGGCATTCCCTTCACATCCCAAGTGGAGGTGCTCAAATCAGGACAGTTGGGAGGTGCTTCAGGGTTCTTGCCACCATTCTCGAAAATCTCTAAATGCCTCGTCCACTCCAGATGAACCTGCCTACCTTGCACTGCCTCGACTGTCTGGTCAAGCCTCAACTTGCGGCAAACTGGCACGTGAGATAACCTGGGGTACCTCAAGGGCTAGCCACAGATCCCTGTGTCCCCTAGAAGGGGAGCCTGTCACTGCTGCTGCAGCTGGGGAGGAAAGCGGTCATGCACATCTCCAGGTGAGAGGAGGCCTAACACCACTGTGTGGGCTCCAGGGGATCCCCAAGACCTATGTCAGCACGGGCTATGCAAGCTCTGGCTCCGGCCTCAGCAGCAGACGTGGACGGAGGACACAGCGACGACTGGCGAGAAACCCCAGATGGGCCACGCAACTCGCATGGAGATTGCCCTCTCCTGAGTCCACAGGTGCGGGTCTATGGGATACCCGCCATAACTGGAGAGGACCCCACTGCAACTCGAGAAAAACCAGAAGCTTCTCCCCTGCAGGTGTGGTGAATCTCTTTTCTGCTGCACTGTTTGGGGAAAATCACCCCTTCCCTCTTGGACCTTGAAAGGCTCCTTCACACACTTGCTGTGACCCAAGACGTTCCCCGCCTCACCCGTCCTCACTTGAGGGGAGCCCCGAGGGTCCTGCTTCAACTCAAGTGTAGCCCCGTGTTCCCCTGCTCAGCTCCAGATGAGGAGGACTTTGCCTGCTCTGTCTGGAAAGGGTTTCCAGAGCTCCACTCACTTCCAAATAGGAAATGCTCACACTAAGAAATTCGGGAGGAGCCTCAGGGATCGGGCCACTGGTCCCCAAGACTCCCCAAATCCTCTTCCACTCCAGATGAACTTGACTGTGTTGCCCCGCCTCGGCTGTCACCCGAGGCTTGACTCCAGACACACTGGCAAGTGTGCCAACCTGGGTACCTCGAGGGCTAGCCACAGATCCCTGTGTCCCCTAGAAGGGGAGCCAGACACTGCTGCTGCAGCTGGGGAGGAAAGTGGCCCTGCACGTCTCCAGGCGAGAGGAGGTCTTACTCACCTGTGTGGGCTCCAGGGGAACCCCAAGACCTATATCAGCACGGGCGATGCAAGCACTGGCTCTGGCTTCAGCACCAGACGAGGACCCAGCGATGACTGGGGAGAAATCACCAGCGGCGCCTGGCAACTCACACGGAGATCGGCCCTCCTGAAGCCACAGGGGCGGGGCCCTGGGGACCCAGTTGTAACTCGAGAGGACCTGGCCGCCACTCGAGAAAATCCTGAAGCTTCTCCCCAGCAGGTGGTGTGAGGCCCTTGTCTGCTCTGGCGTCTCGGGGAAAACACCCCTTCCTCTTGGTCCTCCAAAGGCTCCTTCACTCCTTGCTGTGACCCAAGAAGTTCCCCACCCCACCGGTCCCCACTCGAGAGGAACACAGAGTGTCACGCCACGACTCAAGAGGAGTCCTATTTTGACCTTCTCAGCTCCAGATGAGGGGCCCTTTCCCTGCTCCCAGGTTCCCAGCGTTCCCCTCTCATCCCAAGTGGAGGCGCTCGCACCACTATAGTCGGGAGGTGCCTCAGGGTTCTTGCCACCATTCCCCAAAATCCCCAAATGCCTCGTCCACTCCAAATGAATCTGACTACCCTGCACTGCCTCGACTGTCTGCTCAAGGATTGACTCCTGACAAAATGGCACGTGTTACAGCTTTGGGGTACCTCGAGGGCAAGCCACACAGCCCTGTGTCTGCTCCACATGTATTCAGACACTGTTGCTGCTGTTGGGGAAGAAAGTGGCCGTGCACGTCTCCAGGCGAGAGGAGGCCTGACTCCCCTGTGGGGGCTCCAGTGGAAACCCAAGTCCTGTGTCAGCATGGGCGAGGCAAGCTCAGGCACCAGCTTCAGCACCAGACCAGGACTGAGGACCCCACGACGACTGGGGAGGAATCCCCAGAGTCGCCTCTCTAATCGCTCAGAGACTGTCCTCTCCTTTGGCCACAAGGGCGGGTTTCTGGGGTATTGTCGTAACTTGAGAGGACCCCACCGGCACTAGAGAAACACCAGAAACTTCTCCCCTGCAGGTGGAGTGAGGCCCTTGTCCGTGGGGGCAACTTGGGGGGAAATCACCTCTTCCATCCTAGACCTCGAAAGGCTCCTTCACACCCTTGTTGTGACCAAAGAAGTTCCCTGCCACACCCATCCCCACTAGAGAGCAACCCCAAGGGTCCCGCCAAGACTCAAGAGGAGCCCCATTTTCCCCTGCTGAGCTCCAGATGACAGGCCCTTTCCCTGCTCCATCGGGAAAGTGTTCACGGCTCTCCCCTGGCATCCCAAGAAGAGGCGCTCAAATGAGGAGAGAGAGGACGAGCCTCAGGGGTCGGTCCATCATTCCCAAGAACCCAAATGCCTCGTCCATTCCTGATGAACCTCACTGCCCTGCACTGCCTCGACTGCTCCCCAAGGCTGGACAGCTGACAAACTGGCACATTTGATAGCCCTGGGGTACCTCGAGTGCAAGCCACAGATCACTTTGTCCATTAGACAGAGAGCCGGACACGGCTGCTGCACCCTGGAGTAAAGCGGCCCTGCACGTCTATGGGAGAGATGAGGCCTGACTCCCATGAGGGGGCTCCAGGGGAAGCCCAAGACCTACGTAGGCATTGGTGAGGCAAGAACAGGCTCTGGCCTCAGCACAATATGAGGACTGAGGACCCGGCGACATGTGGGGAGGAATCCCCACAGGCACCACGCAACTCGCACTGAGAATGGCCTCTCCTGAGGATACAGGGGCTGGTCCCTGGGGTCCCCGATATAACTGGAGAGGACACCGCTGCAACTCGAGAAAAACCGGAAGCTTCTCCCCTGCAGGCATGGCGTGGCCCTTGTCCGTGACAGCATCTCAGGGGAATTCACCCGGTCCCTCATGGACCTGGAAAGGCTCCTTCACACCCTTGCTGTGACCCAAGAAGTTCCCTGTCCCACCTGTCCCCTTATCCGTGGCGGCATCTCAGGGGAATTCACCCGATCCCTCGTGGACCTCAAAAGATTCCTTCACACACTTGCTGTGACCCAAGAAGCTCCCCCTCCCCACCCTTCCCCACTGGAGATAGTCGTGCCAAGTCTCAAGAAGAGCCCCGTTTTCCCCTGCTGAGCTCCAGATGAGGGGGGCTTTCCCTGCTCCATCGAGAAAGGTTTTCCGGCGCTCCCCTCCCGTCCCAAGAGGTGGCCTGGCATCAGGAGATTCGGGAGGAGCCTCAGGTGTCCAACCACTCCCCAAGTTTCCCAAATGCCTCGTCCACTCCAGATGAACCTGACTGCCCTGCACTGTCTCGACTGTCACCCCGAGGCTCGACTCACCACACACTGGCATGTGAGACAGCCCTGGGGTACCTCGAGGGCAAGCCACAGATCCCTGTGTCCGCTTGACCGGANGAGGAATCCCCAGAGTCGCCTCTCTAATCGCTCAGAGACTGTCCTCTCCTTTGGCCACAAGGGCGGGTTTCTGGGGTATTGTCGTAACTTGAGAGGACCCCACCGGCACTAGAGAAACACCAGAAACTTCTCCCCTGCAGGTGGAGTGAGGCCCTTGTCCGTGGGGGCAACTTGGGGGGAAATCACCTCTTCCATCCTAGACCTCGAAAGGCTCCTTCACACCCTTGTTGTGACCAAAGAAGTTCCCTGCCACACCCATCCCCACTAGAGAGCAACCCCAACGGTCCCGCCAAGACTCAAGAGGAGCCCCATTTTCCCCTGCTGAGCTCCAGATGACAGGCCCTTTCCCTGCTCCATCGGGAAAGTGTTCACGGCTCTCCCCTGGCATCCCAAGAAGAGGCGCTCAAATGAGGAGAGAGAGGACGAGCCTCAGGGGTCGGTCCATCATTCCCAAGAACCCAAATGCCTCGTCCATTCGTGATGAACCTCACTGCCCTGCACTGCCTCGACTGCTCCCCAAGGCTGGACAGCTGACAAACTGGCACATTTGATAGCCCTGGGGTACCTCGAGTGCAAGCCACAGATCACTTTGTCCATTAGACAGAGAGCCGGACACGGCTGCTGCACCCTGGAGTAAAGCGGCCCTGCACGCCTATGGGAGAGATGAGGCCTGACTCCCATGAGGGGGCTCCAGGGGAAGCCCAAGACCTACGTAGGCATTGGTGAGGCAAGAACAGGCTCTGGCCTCAGCACAATATGAGGACTGAGGACCCGGCGACATGTGGGGAGGAATCCCCACAGGCACCACGCAACTCGCACTGAGAATGGCCTCTCCTGAGGATACAGGGGCTGGTCCCTGGGGTCCCCGATATAACTGGAGAGGACACCGCTGCAACTCGAGAAAAACCGGAAGCTTCTCCCCTGCAGGCATGGCGTGGCCCTTGTCCGTGACAGCATCTCAGGGGAATTCACCCGGTCCCTCATGGACCTGGAAAGGCTCCTTCACACCCTTGCTGTGACCCAAGAAGTTCCCTGTCCCACCTGTCCCCTTATCCGTGGCGGCATCTCAGGGGAATTCACCCGATCCCTCGTGGACCTCAAAAGATTCCTTCACACACTTGCTGTGACCCAAGAAGCTCCCCCTCCCCACCCTTCCCCACTGGAGATAGTCGTGCCAAGTCTCAAGAAGAGCCCCGTTTTCCCCTGCTGAGCTCCAGATGAGGGGGGCTTTCCCTGCTCCATCGAGAAAGGTTTTCCGGCGCTCCCCTCCCGTCCCAAGAGGTGGCCTGGCATCAGGAGATTCGGGAGGAGCCTCAGGTGTCCAACCACTCCCCAAGTTTCCCAAATGCCTCGTCCACTCCAGATGAACCTGACTGCCCTGCACTGTCTCGACTGTCACCCCGAGGCTCGACTCACCACACACTGGCATGTGAGACAGCCCTGGGGTACCTCGAGGGCAAGCCACAGATCCCTGTGTCCGCTTGACTGGAAGCCGGACACTGCCACTGCAGTTGGGGAAGAAAGAGGCCGTGCTAGTCTCCAGGCGAGATGAGGCCTGACTCCCTTGTGGGGGCTCCAGAGTAACCTCAAGACCTCTGAAAGCATGAGCAAGGAAATCACAGGCTACGACCTTAGCACCAGACGAGGACTGAGGACCCGTTGACAACTGGGGAGGAATCCCCAGAGGGGCCTCGCAACTCGCCCTGAGAATGTCCTCTCCTGAGGATACAGGGGTCTCGAGAGGACCCCACCGCAACTCGAGGAAAACCGGAGGCTTCTCCCATGTAGGTGTGGTGTGGCCCTTGTCCTAGGTGGCATCTCAGGGGAATTCACCCGGTCTTTTGTGGACCTGGAAAGGCTCCTTCACGCCCTCACTGTGACCCAAGAAGTTCCCCGCCCCATGCATCCCCACTCGAGTGGAAACCCGAGGGTCCCGCCAAGATTCAAGAGGAGACCTGTTTTTCCCTGCTGAGCTCCAGGTGAGGGGCCCTTTCCCAGCTCCATTGGGAAAGGTTTTGCAGTGTTCCCCTCGCATCCCAAGAGGAGGTGCTCAAACCTGGAGAGTCGCGAGGAGACCCACAGATTGGGCCACCATTCCCCAAGACCCCCAAATCCCTCATAGACACCAGATGCACCTGACTGCCATGCACTGCCTCGACTGTCACCCCAAGGCTCGACTCTGGCACACTGGAACGTGTGACAGCCCTGGGGTAACTCGAGCCCAGACACTGTTGCTGCAGTTGGGGAGGAAAGCGGTCGTGCACGTCTCTGGGCGAGACGAGGCCTGACTCCCCTATGGGGGCTCCAGGCGAACACCAAAGCAAATGTCAGCATGGGCGAGGCAAGCACAGGCTCCGGCCTCAGCACCAGACGAGGACTGAGGACCCGGTGATGTCTCGGGAGAAATCCCCACAGGTTCCTCGCACCGGCACTCGAGAAAAACAAGAAACTTCTCCCCTGCAGGTGGACAGAGGCCCTTATCCGTGGGGGCATCTCAGGGGAAATCATCCCTTCCCTCCTAGACCTCGAAAGGCTCCTTCACACCCTTGTTGTGACCAAAGAAGTTCCCCGTGCCACCCGTCCCCACTTGAGAGGCACCCCGAGGGTCCCGCCAAGACTCAAGAGGAGCCCCGTTTTCCCCGGCTGATCTCCAGATGACGGACCCTTTCCCTGCTCCATCGGAAAAGTGTTCACGGCTCTGCCCTGGCATCCCAAAAAGAGGCGCTCGAACGATGAGAGACAGGACGCACATTAGGGTTCAGTCCAGCATTCCCAAGACCCCCAAATGCCTCGTCCATTCCTAGTGAACCTCAATGCCCTGCACTGCCTCGACTGTCACCCCGAGACTAGACTCTCAACACACTGGCATATGTGACAGCCCTGGGGTACCACGAGGGCAAGCCAGAGATCCCTGTGTATGCTCGAAGGGGTGCTGGACACTTCTGCTGCAGGTAGGGAGGAAAGCGGCCGTGCACGTCTCCAAGCGAGACGAGGCCTGACTCCCCTGCAGAGTCTTCAGAGGAACCCCAAGACTTAGGTCAGCATGGGCGAGGCAAGCTCAGCCTGCGGCCTCAGCACCAGATGACGACTGAGGACTCGGCGACGTCTGGGGAGGAATCCCCAGAGTTGCCTAGCAACTAGCATGGAGACTGGCCTCACCTGTGGCCACAGCGGCTGGTCCCTGGGGTCCACGCTGTAACTAGAGAGGACCCCACCGCACCTCAAGAAAAACCAGAAGCTTCTCCCTTGAAGGGAGGGGGAGTCGCTTGTCTGCTGCAGCATCTCGGGGGAAATCACCCCTTTCCTCTTGGACCTCGAAAGGCTCCTTCATATCTGTGTTGTGACCTAGGAAGTTCCCTGCCCCAACCCGTGCCCATCGAGAGGAACCCCGAGGGTCCCGCCACGACTCAAGAGGAGCCCCGTTTTCCCCTGCTGAGCTCCAGATGAAGGCCCCTTGCCCTTTTCCATCGGGAAAAGGTTTTCCGGCGCTCCACTCGCATCCCAAGAGGTGGCTTGGCATCAGGAGAGTCGCGAGGATCCTCAGGTGACTGACCACCACTCCCCAAGATCCCCAAATGCTTCGTCCACTCCAGATGAACCTGACTGCACTGCACTGTCTCGACTGTCACCCCGAGACTCGACTCACCACACACTGGCATGTGAGACAGCCATGGGGTACCTCGATAGCAAGCCACAGATCCCTGTGTCCGGTTGATGGGGAGCCGGTCACAACCGCTGCAGTTGGGGAAGAAAGAGTCCATGCATGTCTCCAGGCGAGATGAGGCCTGACGCCCCTTTGGGGGCTCCAGAGTAACCTCAAGACCTATGAAAGCATGAGCGAGGAAATCTCAGGCTCCGATCTCAGCACCAGACGAGGACTGAGGACCTGGCGACGACTTGGGAGGAATCGCCAGAGGCACCTCGCAACTCGCACTGAGACTGGCCTCTCCTGAGGATACAGGGGCGGGTCCCTGGGGTCCCCGACATAACTCAAGAGGACCCTGCCGCAACATGAGAAAAACCGGAAGCTTCTCCCCTGCAGGTGTGGTGTGGCCTTTGTCCTAGGTGGTATCTCAGGGGAATTCAGCCCGTCCTTTGTGGACCTCTAAAGGCTACTTCACACCCTTGCTGTGACCCAAGAAGTTCAACGCCCCACCCGTCCCCACTCGATACGAACCCCGAGGGTCCCACCAAGACTCATGAGGAGCCCCATGTTCCCCTGCTGAGCTCCAGATGAGGGGCCCTTTCCCTGCTCCATCGTTAAAAGTTTCGTGGTGTTTCCCTCACATCCCAAGAGGAGGTACTCACACCTGGAGAGTCGAGAGGAGTCTCACAGATTGGGCCACCATTCCCCAAGAACCCCTAATGCCTCGTCCAATCCAGATGAACCAGACTGCCCTGAATTGCCTCGACTGTCAACCCGAGACTCGATGCCAGCACACTGGCACGTGTGACAGCCCTGGGGTACTTCGAGGGCAAGCCACAGATCCCTGTATCCACTAGACTGTGACCCAGAAACTCTTGCTGCAGTTGGGGAGGAAAGCGGCCGTGCACCTCTCCAGGCGAGACGAGGCCTGACTCCCCTGTGGGGGCTCCAGCGGAAACTCAAGACCTATGTCAGCATGGGCAAGTCAAGCTCAGGGTCAAGCTTCAGCACCAGACCAGGACTGAGGACCTGGCGATGACTGGGGATGAATCCCGAGGCGCCTCACAAATCGCTTGGAGACTGTCCTCTCCTGTGGCCACAAGGGCGGGTTTCTGATGTCCCGTCGTAACTCGAGAGGACCCCACCGGCACTCGAGAAAAACCAAAAACCTCCCGTGCAGGTGGAATAAGGCCCTTATCCGCAGGGGCATCTCGGGGGAAATCATCCCTTCCCTCCTAGACCTCGAAAGTCTCCTTCACACCCTTGTTTTGAACAAAGATGTTCCCCGCCCCATCCGTGCCCACTCGAGAGGAACCCCGAGGGTCCGGCCAAGACTCATGAGAGACCCGTTTTCCCCTGCTGAACTCCAGATGACGGGCCCTTTCCCTGCTCCATCGGGAAAGTGTTCAAGGCTCTCCCCTGGTATCCCAAGAAGAAGCGTTCGAAATAGGAGAGACAGGATGAACCTCAGGGCTTGGTACATCATTCCCAAGACTCCCAAATGTCTCATTCATTCCTGATGAACCTCACTGCCCTGCACTGCCTCGACTGTCACTGCAAGACTCGACTCCAGACACACTGGCACGTGTGACAGCCCTGGGGTTCCTCGAGGGCAAGCCACAGATCACTGTGTCTGCTTGAAGGGGTGCTGGACACTTCTGCTTCAGATGGGGAGTAAAGCGGCCATGCACGTCTCCAGGTGAGACGAGGCCTGACTCCCCTATGGGAGCTCCAGGGGAACCCCAAGACCTAGGTCAGCATGGGCGAGGCAAGCTCAGGCTGTGGCCTCAGCACGAGATGAGGCCTGGGGACCCAGGGACGACTGGGGAGGAATAACCAGTGGCAACTCGCATGGAGACTGGCCTCTTCTGAGGCCACAGGGGTGGGTCCCTGGAGTCCTCATGGTAACTGGAGAGGACCCCGCCGCAACTCGAGAAAAACCAGAAGCTTCTACCTTACAGGCGGAGTAAGGCCCTGTCTACTGCGGTGTCCCGGTGGAAATCACCCGTTCCCTCTTGGACCTCAAAATGCTCCTTCACATCCTTGCTGTGACCCAAGAAGTTCCCCGCCCCACCTGGCCCCACTCGAGAGGACCGCCGAGGGTACCCCCGACTCAAGAGGAGCTGCATGTTCCCATGCTCAGCTCCAGATGAGGGGCCCTTTCCCTGTTCCATCGGGAGTTCCATCGGCACTCCCCTCACATCCCAAGAGGAGGCCCTCACACCAGGCGAGTCCAGAGGAGCCTCAGGTGTCTGGTCACCTTTGCCCAAGAATCCCAAATGCCTCGTCCACTCCAGATGAACCTGACTGCCCTGCACTTCCTCGACTGCCTCCCCGAGGCTGGACTGCTGACACACTGGCAAGTGTGATAGCCCTGNTCAAGGCTCTCCCCTGGTATCCCAAGAAGAAGCGTTCGAAATAGGAGAGACAGGATGAACCTCAGGGCTTGGTACATCATTCCCAAGACTCCCAAATGTCTCATTCATTCCTGATGAACCTCACTGCCCTGCACTGCCTCGACTGTCACCGCGAGACTCGACTCCAGACACACTGGCACGTGTGACAGCCCTGGGGTTCCTCGAGGGCAAGCCACAGATCACTGTGTCTGCTTGAAGGGGTGCTGGACACTTCTGCTTCAGATGGGGAGTAAAGCGGCCATGCACGTCTCCAGGTGAGACGAGGCCTGACTCCCCTATGGGAGCTCCAGGGGAACCCCAAGACCTAGGTCAGCATGGGCGAGGCAAGCTCAGGCTGTGGCCTCAGCACGAGATGAGGCCTGGGGACCCAGGGACGACTGGGGAGGAATAACCAGTGGCAACTCGCATGGAGACTGGCCTCTTCTGAGGCCACAGGGGTGGGTCCCTGGAGTCCTCATGGTAACTGGAGAGGACCCCGCCGCAACTCGAGAAAAACCAGAAGCTTCTACCTTACAGGCGGAGTAAGGCCCTGTCTACTGCGGTGTCCCGGTGGAAATCACCCGTTCCCTCTTGGACCTCAAAATGCTCCTTCACATCCTTGCTGTGACCCAAGAAGTTCCCCGCCCCACCTGGCCCCACTCGAGAGGACCGCCGAGGGTACCCGCGACTCAAGAGGAGCTGCATGTTCCCATGCTCAGCTCCAGATGAGGGGCCCTTTCCCTGTTCCATCGGGAGTTCCATCGGCACTCCCCTCACATCCCAAGAGGAGGCCCTCACACCAGGCGAGTCCAGAGGAGCCTCAGGTGTCTGGTCACCTTTGCCCAAGAATCCCAAATGCCTCGTCCACTCCAGATGAACCTGACTGCCCTGCACTTCCTCGACTGCCTCCCCGAGGCTGGACTGCTGACACACTGGCAAGTGTGATAGCCCTGGGGTACCTCGATGGCAAGCCACAGATCCCTTTGTCCGCTCGACGGAGAGCCAGACACGGCTGCTGCACCCTGGAGTAAAGCGGCCCTGCACGTCTATGGGAGAGATGAGGACTGACTCCCCTGAGGGGGTTCCAGGGAAGCCCAAGACCTACGTAGGCACAGGTGAGGAAAGGTCAGGCTCCTGCCTCAGCACCAGAATGGGACTGAGGACTTGGCGCTACTGGGGAAGAATCCCCAGATGTGCCTCGCCCCTCACAAGGAGACTGGACTCTATTGGGGCCACAGGGGTGGGTCCCTGGTGATCAGTCATAACTTGAGAGGACCCCTCCACAAATGGAAGAAAACTAGACACTTCCCTGCAGGCGGGGAGAGGCCCTTGTCTGATGCGGCATCTAGGGGGAATTCAACCCTTCCCTCTTGGCCTCGAAAGGCCCCTTCCCACTCTTGCTGTGACCCAAGAACTTCTACGCCACACCCGTCCCCACTCGAGAGGACCCCCGAGGGTCCCGCCAAGCCCCAGGAGGAGTCCCGTTATCCCCTGCTGAGCTCCAGAGGAGGGGCCCTTTCCCTGCTAAGTTGGGAAAGGTTTCATGGTGTTTCCCTCCCATGTCAAGAGGAGGTGCTCGCACCTGGAGAGTCTAGAGGAGTCTCACAGTTTGGGCCACCATTCCCCAAGAACCCCAAATGCCTAGTCCACTCCAGATGAACCTGACTGCCCTACACTGCCTCGACTGTCACCCCGAGGCTGGACTCCAGCACACTGGCACGTGTGATAGCCCTGGGGTACCTAGAATGCAAGCCACTGATCCCTGTATCCGCTCGACAGGGACCTGGACACTGTTGCTACAGCTGGGGAGGAAAGCGGCAGTGCACAACTCCAGGCGAGATGAGGCCTGACTTCCTTATGGGGGCTCCAGGGTAACCCCAAGACATATGTCAGCATGGGCGAGGCAAGCACAGGCTACGGCCTCAGCACCCGACGAGGAATGAGGACCCTGCAACGTCTGGGGAGGAATCCCCAGAGGCGTCTCAAAACTCGCACTGAGAATGGCCTCTTCTGAGGAAAGAGGGGCGGGTCCCTGGGGTGCCAGTCGTAACTCAAGAGGACACCGCCGCAACTTGAGAAAAAGCAGAAGCTTCGCTCCTGCAGGGAGGGTGAATCCCTTGTCCGCTGCAGCAGCTCTGGGGAAATCACCCCTTCCCTCTTGAACCTCGAAAGGCTCCTTCATACCCTTGTTGTGACCTAGAAAGTTCCCTGCCCCATCCCTCCCCACTCGAGAGGAACCCCGACGGACCCACTGCTACTCAAGAGGAGCCCCGTTTTCCCCTTCTGAGCTCCAGATGAGGAGCCCTTCCCTGCTCCGTCGGGAATGGTTTTCCTGTGCTCCCTCGCATCCCAAGAGGTGGCCTCAAAACAGGAGAGTCAGTAGGAGCCTCAGGTGTCCGACCACCACTCCCCAAGACACCCAAATGCCTCGTCCACTCCAGATGAACCTGACTGCCCTGCACTGCCTCGAATGTCACCCCGAGGCTCGACTCCGGCACACTGGCACGTGTGATAGCCCTGGGGTACCTCGAGGGCAAGCCACTGATCCCTGTATCCGCTCAACAGGGACCCGGACACTGTTGCTGCATTTGGGGAGGAAACCGGCCGTGCATGTCTCTGGGTGAGATGAGGCCTGACTCCCCTGCGAGGACTCCAAGGGAACCCCAAGACCTATGTCAGCATGGGCGAGGCAAGCACAGGCTCGGGCCTCAGCACCAGATGAGGACTGAGGATGCGGCGACATTAGGGGAGAAATACCCAGAGGCACCTTGCAACTCGCACTGAGAATGGCCTCTCCTGAGGATACAGGGGCGGGTCCCTGGGGTCCAGTAGTAACTCGAGAGGACCCCACCAAAACTGGAGAGAAACCAGAAGCTTCTCCCCTGCAGGGAGGGTGAATCCCTTGTCCACTGCAGCAACTCGGGGGAAATAACCCCTTCCCATTTGGACCTCAAAAGGCTCCTTCATACCCTTGTAGTGACCTAGGAAGTTCCCTTCCCCAACCGTCCACACACGACAGGAACACCGAGGGTCCTGCCGCGACTCAAGAGGAGCCCTGTTTTCCCCTGCTGAGCTCCAGATGAGGGGCCCTTTCCCTGCTCCATCGAGAAAGTTCATCTGGCGCTCCCTCGCATCCCAAGTGGTGGCCTCGCATCAGGAGATTCAAGAGGATCCTCAGGTGTATGACCAACACTCACCAAGATCTCCAAATGCCTCGTCCACTCCAGATGAACCTGACTGCTCTGCACTGTCTCGACTGTCACCCCGAGGCTCGACTCAATACAACTGGCACGTGAGACAGCCTTGGGGTACCTTGATGGCAAGCCACAGATCCCTGTGTCCACTTGACAGCGAGCTGGTCACTGACTCTTCAGTTGGGGAAGGAAGAGGTCATGCAAGTCTCCAGGCGAGACGAGGTCTGACTCCCCTGTGGGGGCACCAGAGTAAGCTCAAGACCTATGAAAGCATGACCGAGGAAATCTCAGGCTCCGACCTCAGCACCAGATCAGGACTGAGGACCCAGCAACGACTGTGGAGGAATCTTCAGAGGCGCCTGGCACTTCGCACTGAGAATGACCTCTCCTGAGGACACAGGGGCGGGTCTCTGGGGTCCTGATTGTAACTCGAGAGGACCCTGTCGCAACTCGAGAAAAACCAGAAGTTTCACCCCTGCAGGCGTTGTGGGGCATTTAATTGGGATGGAATCTCAGAGGAATTCACCCGGCAGTCCCTCGTGGACATTGAAATGCTCCTTCACACCCTTGCTGTGATCCAAGAAGTACCCCGCCCCAATTGTCCCCACTGGAGAGGAACCGCGAGGGTGCCACCAAGACTCAAGACGAGCCCTTTATTCCCCTTTTGAGATCCAGATGAGGAGCCCTTTATCTGCTCCCTCAGGAAAGGTTTCGCGGTGTTCCCCTCTCATCCCAAGAGGAGGTGCTCACACCTGAAGAATCGGGAGGAGTCTCACAGATTGGGCCACCATTCCCCAAGACCCCCAAAAGCCTCGTCCACTCCAGGTGCACATGACGGACCTACACTGCCATGACTGTCATCCCGAGGCTCGACTCGGTCACACTGGCATGTGTGATAGCACTGGGGTACCACGAGGGCAAGCCACTCATCCCTGTATCTGCTCGACAGGGACCCGGACACTGTTGCTGCAGTTGGGAAGGAAAGCGGCTGTGCACGTCTCCAGTCGAGACAAGGCCGGACGCCCCTCTGAGGGCTCTAGGGGAAGCCCAATACAAATGTCAGCACGGGCGAGGCAATCTCAGGCTGCAGCCTCGGCACCAGAATGGGACTGAGGACTTGTCCCACTGGGGAGGAATCCCCAGATGTGCCTCACCCCTCGCATGGAGACTGGCCAACCTGGGGCCACAGAAGCGGATCCTTGTGGTCCACTTCATAACTCGAGAGAACCACGCCGCAGCTTGAGAATAACCAGAAGTTTCACTCCTGCAGGCGGGGTGAGGCCCTTGTTTGCTGCGGCGTCCGGGGAAATCCCTCTTGGACCTCGAAATGCTCTTTCACACACTTGCTGTGACCCAAGAAGTTCCCCGCCCCACACGTCCCCATTCGAGAGGACCAACCCGGGTCCCAACGTGATTCAAGAGGAACTCCATTTTCCCACTCTCAGCTACAGATGCGTGGTCCTTTCCCTGCTTCATCGGGAAAGGGTTCCCATCCTCCCCTCGCATCCCAAGTGGAGGACCTCACACTAGGCGAGTCCAGAGAAGCCTCAGGCATCGGGTCATATTTCCGCAAGACCCCCAAATGCCTGGTCCACTCCAGATGAATCTGACTGTCCTGCACTGTCTCGACTGTCATCCCGAGGCTCGACTCCGGCACACTGGCACTTGTGATAGCCCTGGGGTACCCCGAGGTCAAGCCACTGATCCCTGTATCGATTTGACAGGGACCCGGACACTGTAGCTGCAGTTGGTGAGGAAAGCGGCTGTGCACGTCCCCAGGTGAGATGAGGCCTGTCTCCCCTATGGGGGCTCGAGGGAAACCCCAAGACCTATGTCAGCATGGGCGAGGCAAGCACAGGCTCCAGCCTCAGCACCAGACGAGGAATGAGGACCCAACTACCTGTCGGGAGGAATCTCCAGAGGTGCACCGCAACTAGCATGGAGACTGGCCTATCCTGAGGCCACAGCAGCGGGTCCCTGGGGACCCCGTCATAACTTGAGAGGACTCTTCCACAACTCGAGAAAATCCAGAAGCTTCTCCCCTGCAGGGAGGGTGAGTCCCTTGTCCACTGCCGCATCTCGGGGGAAATCACCCCTTTCCTTTGAACCTCCAAAGGCTCTTTCACACCCGTGTTGTGACCTAGGAAGTTCCCTGCCGTAACCATCCCCACTAGAGGGGAACCCCGATGGTACCGCCACGACTCAAGAGGAGCCCCGTTTTCCCCTGCTGAGCTCCAGATGAGGGGCCCTTTCCCTGCTCCATCGTTAAAAGTTTCGTGGTGTTTCCCTCACATCCCAAGAGGAGGTACTCACACCTGGAGAGTCGAGAGGAGTCTCACAGATTGGGCCACCATTCCCCAAGAACCCCTAATGCCTCGTCCAATCCAGATGAACCAGACTGCCCTGAATTGCCTCGACTGTCAACCCGAGACTCGATGCCAGCACACTGGCACGTGTGACAGCCCTGGGGTACTTCGAGGGCAAGCCACAGATCCCTGTATCCACTAGACTGTGACCCAGAAACTCTTGCTGCAGTTGGGGAGGAAAGCGGCCGTGCACCTCTCCAGGCGAGACGAGGCCTGACTCCCCTGTGGGGGCTCCAGCGGAAACTCAAGACCTATGTCAGCATGGGCAAGTCAAGCTCAGGGTCAAGCTTCAGCACCAGACCAGGACTGAGGACCTGGCGATGACTGGGGATGAATCCCGAGGCGCCTCACAAATCGCTTGGAGACTGTCCTCTCCTGTGGCCACAAGGGCGGGTTTCTGATGTCCCGTCGTAACTCGAGAGGACCCCACCGGCACTCGAGAAAAACCAAAAACCTCCCGTGCAGGTGGAATAAGGCCCTTATCCGCAGGGGCATCTCGGGGGAAATCATCCCTTCCCTCCTAGACCTCGAAAGTCTCCTTCACACCCTTGTTTTGAACAAAGATGTTCCCCGCCCCATCCGTGCCCACTCGAGAGGAACCCCGAGGGTCCGGCCAAGACTCATGAGAGACCCGTTTTCCCCTGCTGAACTCCAGATGACGGGCCCTTTCCCTGCTCCATCGGGAAAGTGTTCAAGGCTCTCCCCTGGTATCCCAAGAAGAAGCGTTCGAAATAGGAGAGACAGGATGAACCTCAGGGCTTGGTACATCATTCCCAAGACTCCCAAATGTCTCATTCATTCCTGATGAACCTCACTGCCCTGCACTGCCTCGACTGTCACCGCGAGACTCGACTCCAGACACACTGGCACGTGTGACAGCCCTGGGGTTCCTCGAGGGCAAGCCACAGATCACTGTGTCTGCTTGAAGGGGTGCTGGACACTTCTGCTTCAGATGGGGAGTAAAGCGGCCATGCACGTCTCCAGGTGAGACGAGGCCTGACTCCCCTATGGGAGCTCCAGGGGAACCCCAAGACCTAGGTCAGCATGGGCGAGGCAAGCTCAGGCTGTGGCCTCAGCACGAGATGAGGCCTGGGGACCCAGGGACGACTGGGGAGGAATAACCAGTGGCAACTCGCATGGAGACTGGCCTCTTCTGAGGCCACAGGGGTGGGTCCCTGGAGTCCTCATGGTAACTGGAGAGGACCCCGCCGCAACTCGAGAAAAACCAGAAGCTTCTACCTTACAGGCGGAGTAAGGCCCTGTCTACTGCGGTGTCCCGGTGGAAATCACCCGTTCCCTCTTGGACCTCAAAATGCTCCTTCACATCCTTGCTGTGACCCAAGAAGTTCCCCGCCCCACCTGGCCCCACTCGAGAGGACCGCCGAGGGTACCCGCGACTCAAGAGGAGCTGCATGTTCCCATGCTCAGCTCCAGATGAGGGGCCCTTTCCCTGTTCCATCGGGAGTTCCATCGGCACTCCCCTCACATCCCAAGAGGAGGCCCTCACACCAGGCGAGTCCAGAGGAGCCTCAGGTGTCTGGTCACCTTTGCCCAAGAATCCCAAATGCCTCGTCCACTCCAGATGAACCTGACTGCCCTGCACTTCCTCGACTGCCTCCCCGAGGCTGGACTGCTGACACACTGGCAAGTGTGATAGCCCTGGGGTACCTCGATGGCAAGCCACAGATCCCTTTGTCCGCTCGACGGAGAGCCAGACACGGCTGCTGCACCCTGGAGTAAAGCGGCCCTGCACGTCTATGGGAGAGATGAGGACTGACTCCCCTGAGGGGGTTCCAGGGAAGCCCAAGACCTACGTAGGCACAGGTGAGGAAAGGTCAGGCTCCTGCCTCAGCACCAGAATGGGACTGAGGACTTGGCGCTACTGGGGAAGAATCCCCAGATGTGCCTCGCCCCTCACAAGGAGACTGGACTCTATTGGGGCCACAGGGGTGGGTCCCTGGTGATCAGTCATAACTTGAGAGGACCCCTCCACAAATGGAAGAAAACTAGACACTTCCCTGCAGGCGGGGAGAGGCCCTTGTCTGATGCGGCATCTAGGGGGAATTCAACCCTTCCCTCTTGGCCTCGAAAGGCCCCTTCCCACTATTGCTGTGACCCAAGAACTTCTACGCCACACCCGTCCCCACTCGAGAGGACCCCCGAGGGTCCCGCCAAGCCCCAGGAGGAGTCCCGTTATCCCCTGCTGAGCTCCAGAGGAGGGGCCCTTTCCCTGCTAAGTTGGGAAAGGTTTCATGGTGTTTCCCTCCCATGTCAAGAGGAGGTGCTCGCACCTGGAGAGTCTAGAGGAGTCTCACAGTTTGGGCCACCATTCCCCAAGACCCCCAAATGCCTAGTCCACTCCAGATGAACCTGACTGCCCTACACTGCCTCGACTGTCACCCCGAGGCTGGACTCCAGCACACTGGCACGTGTGATAGCCCTGGGGTACCTAGAATGCAAGCCACTGATCCCTGTATCCGCTCGACAGGGACCTGGACACTGTTGCTACAGCTGGGGAGGAAAGCGGCAGTGCACAACTCCAGGCGAGATGAGGCCTGACTTCCTTATGGGGGCTCCAGGGTAACCCCAAGACATATGTCAGCATGGGCGAGGCAAGCACAGGCTACGGCCTCAGCACCCGACGAGGAATGAGGACCCTGCAACGTCTGGGGAGGAATCCCCAGAGGCGTCTCAAAACTCGCACTGAGAATGGCCTCTTCTGAGGAAAGAGGGGCGGGTCCCTGGGGTGCCAGTCGTAACTCAAGAGGACACCGCCGCAACTTGAGAAAAAGCAGAAGCTTCGCTCCTGCAGGGAGGGTGAATCCCTTGTCCGCTGCAGCAGCTCTGGGGAAATCACCCCTTCCCTCTTGAACCTCGAAAGGCTCCTTCATACCCTTGTTGTGACCTAGAAAGTTCCCTGCCCCATCCCTCCCCACTCGAGAGGAACCCCGACGGACCCACTGCTACTCAAGAGGAGCCCCGTTTTCCCCTTCTGAGCTCCAGATGAGGAGCCCTTCCCTGCTCCGTCGGGAATGGTTTTCCTGTGCTCCCTCGCATCCCAAGAGGTGGCCTCAAAACAGGAGAGTCAGTAGGAGCCTCAGGTGTCCGACCACCACTCCCCAAGACACCCAAATGCCTCGTCCACTCCAGATGAACCTGACTGCCCTGCACTGCCTCGAATGTCACCCCGAGGCTCGACTCCGGCACACTGGCACGTGTGATAGCCCTGGGGTACCTCGAGGGCAAGCCACTGATCCCTGTATCCGCTCAACAGGGACCCGGACACTGTTGCTGCATTTGGGGAGGAAACCGGCCGTGCATGTCTCTGGGTGAGATGAGGCCTGACTCCCCTGCGAGGACTCCAAGGGAACCCCAAGACCTATGTCAGCATGGGCGAGGCAAGCACAGGCTCGGGCCTCAGCACCAGATGAGGACTGAGGATGCGGCGACATTAGGGGAGAAATACCCAGAGGCACCTTGCAACTCGCACTGAGAATGGCCTCTCCTGAGGATACAGGGGCGGGTCCCTGGGGTCCAGTAGTAACTCGAGAGGACCCCACCAAAACTGGAGAGAAACCAGAAGCTTCTCCCCTGCAGGGAGGGTGAATCCCTTGTCCACTGCAGCAACTCGGGGGAAATAACCCCTTCCCATTTGGACCTCAAAAGGCTCCTTCATACCCTTGTAGTGACCTAGGAAGTTCCCTTCCCCAACCGTCCACACACGACAGGAACACCGAGGGTCCTGCCGCGACTCAAGAGGAGCCCTGTTTTCCCCTGCTGAGCTCCAGATGAGGGGCCCTTTCCCTGCTCCATCGAGAAAGTTCATCTGGCGCTCCCTCGCATCCCAAGTGGTGGCCTCGCATCAGGAGATTCAAGAGGATCCTCAGGTGTATGACCAACGCTCACCAAGATCTCCAAATGCCTCGTCCACTCCAGATGAACCTGACTGCTCTGCACTGTTTCGACTGTCACCCCGAGGCTCGACTCAATACAACTGGCACGTGAGACAGCCTTGGGGTACCTTGATGGCAAGCCACAGATCCCTGTGTCCACTTGACAGCGAGCTGGTCACTGACTCTTCAGTTGGGGAAGGAAGAGGTCATGCAAGTCTCCAGGCGAGACGAGGTCTGACTCCCCTGTGGGGGCACCAGAGTAAGCTCAAGACCTATGAAAGCATGACCGAGGAAATCTCAGGCTCCGACCTCAGCACCAGATCAGGACTGAGGACCCAGCAACGACTGTGGAGGAATCTTCAGAGGCGCCTGGCACTTCGCACTGAGAATGGCCTCTCCTGAGGACACAGGGGCGGGTCTCTGGGGTCCTGATTGTAACTCGAGAGGACCCTGTCGCAACTCGAGAAAAACCAGAAGTTTCACCCCTGCAGGCGTTGTGGGGCATTTAATTGGGATGGAATCTCAGAGGAATTCACCCGGCAGTCCCTCGTGGACATTGAAATGCTCCTTCACACCCTTGCTGTGATCCAAGAAGTACCCCGCCCCAATTGTCCCCACTGGAGAGGAACCGCGAGGGTGCCACCAAGACTCAAGACGAGCCCTTTATTCCCCTTTTGAGATCCAGATGAGGAGCCCTTTATCTGCTCCCTCAGGAAAGGTTTCGCGGTGTTCCCCTCTCATCCCAAGAGGAGGTGCTCACACCTGAAGAATCGGGAGGAGTCTCACAGATTGGGCCACCATTCCCCAAGACCCCCAAAAGCCTCGTCCACTCCAGGTGCACATGACGGACCTACACTGCCATGACTGTCATCCCGAGGCTCGACTCGGTCACACTGGCATGTGTGATAGCACTGGGGTACCACGAGGGCAAGCCACTCATCCCTGTATCTGCTTGACAGGGACCCGGACACTGTTGCTGCAGTTGGGAAGGAAAGCGGCTGTGCACGTCTCCAGTCGAGACAAGGCCGGACGCCCCTCTGAGGGCTCTAGGGGAAGCCCAATACAAATGTCAGCACGGGCGAGGCAATCTCAGGCTGCAGCCTCGGCACCAGAATGGGACTGAGGACTTGTCCCACTGGGGAGGAATCCCCAGATGTGCCTCACCCCTCGCATGGAGACTGGCCAACCTGGGGCCACAGAAGCGGATCCTTGTGGTCCACTTCATAACTCGAGAGAACCACGCCGCAGCTTGAGAATAACCAGAAGTTTCACTCCTGCAGGCGGGGTGAGGCCCTTGTTTGCTGCGGCGTCCGGGGAAATCCCTCTTGGACCTCGAAATGCTCTTTCACACACTTGCTGTGACCCAAGAAGTTCCCCGCCCCACACGTCCCCATTCGAGAGGACCAACCCGGG
>SJYW01020645.1:271212-283186 GCA_006410735.1 Raphicerus campestris | reverse complement strand
TTTTAATTTCATGGTTGTAATCACAATCTGTAGTGATTTTGGAGCCCAAGAAAACAAAATCTGTCACTGCTTCCACTTTTTCCCTCTTCTATTTACCATGAAGTGATGGGACTAGATGCCACCATCTTAGTTTTTTGAATGTTGAATTTCAAACCAGCTTTTTCACTCTCCTTTCACCCTCATCAAGAGGCTCTTTAGTTCCTCTTTGCTTTCTACCACCAGAGTGGTACCATCTGCACATCCGAGGCTGTTGCTATTTCTCCCGGCAATCTTGATCTCAGCTTGGGATTCATCCACCCCGGCATTTTGCATGATGTTCTCTGCATAGAAGTTAAAAAAGCAGGGTAACAATCCACGTACTTCTAAATAGGACCGCATTACAAATCATTAACCAAGAAAAGACTCAAAAAGAGTATCACACCATAGGACAAGGAAGACCCTCTGGGAAGTCTTGGTCAATATTTGAACCTGGAAGAGATGCCCGGTATGACACAGAAATCTCTGCTGAACAATGTCTTCTGGGGGGCTGGACAGCCAGACCATCACAATCACCTGAGGGTTTGGTAATGGGTTCTTAAAACTGTGAGCTTCCTTCCAGATGAGATGAGTAAACCCTTTTCCATTTTCCGAAGCTTAGGAGGTTTTGTTTTTTTGGTTAAGAAGTACATTGGAAGTGATGTTAGGAAAAACATACCCTTTCAGAAAACCTCAAAGTATGTGAAGAAAGTCCCCTGGCGTCCCAGCGCTTTGCTGAGGCTTCCCCAGGGGAGGGAGAGCCTGGGATTCCAAGCCCAGCATTTGCAGAGTAAATGAATGAGTGTTTACCACACAGCATTTGGTGGTTNCCCCTGGCGTCCCAGCGCTTTGCTGAGGCTTCCCCAGGGGAGGGAGGGCCTGGGATTCCAAGCCCAGCATTTGCAGAGTAAATGAATGAGTGTTTACCACACAGCATTTGGTGGTTTGGGGCTTATGTAAATAAAAGACAGACAGATGAGAAAGCCCAAATGGAAAGACTGGACTGGAATGTCTCACTGACTGGCAGGGCCGTGGAGAACAGTTTTCCATCCCAGAAGGAAACAGGGCACGCAGCATTTCCAGAACAACACCCAGGGAATTTGCTGAAGAGTTTGGGAGAAATGATACATGCACTCTTTGGGGGCAACCGTCTTACAGATCTCAGCAGCCCTGGAAGGAAAAAGAAAGGGCACCTGACCCTACTCAGTGCCCTGTGGTGACCCAAACAGGAAGGAAATACAAAAAAAGAGGGGATATGTGTGTATATGCGGCTGATTCACTTTGCTGTACAGAAACTAGCACATCATAAAGCAGCTATACTCCAAAAAAAATTAAACTTGAAAAACAAAAAGAATTTTGATTAGAAGAAGAAAGAGAAAGAAAGTGCATCTGAGAAGGAGAAGATGACAAGGGTGTTAAATGTCGTGGGCTGCACAGTGTCCATTGCTGTTCAGTCACTTAGTCGGGTCGACTCTTTGTGACCCTAGGACTGCAGCACGCCAGGCTCCTCTGTCCCCTGCAATCTCACAGGGTTTGCTCAAATTCATGTCCATTGAGTCAGCGATGCTATCCAGCCCTTCTCACCCCCCAGAAAATGGTGTCCACTCAGAACCTCAGAATGTGACTCTTAGAAGTAGGGCCTTTGCAGATGTAATTAAGGTAAAGACAGAGAGTGAGATCACCCTGGATCTGGGTGGGCCCTGAATGGAATGAGCTTGTCCTTCTAAGAGGACATCCAGAGGAGCAGAGACTGCAGTGATCCATCTCCAGGCCCAGGACAGAAGGACAGACACCTCGGACGGGGACAGGAAGAGGCAGTGGTTCCTCCCGGGAGCCGGCTGAGGGAGCACGGTGCTGTGGACAGCCTCCACAATTCCGGACGATAAATTTCTGTTGTTTTAAGCCACAGACATTGTGGTAATTTGTTGCAACAGCCCCAGAGCATTATTACAATGGAAAGGGATTAGAGCAACCCACAGGGCTCAGGCGGGTCCCACCCCTGAGTCTTTGCCGGGTCATCCACAGACATGTTAAGGTAGAAGCCTGTGTTAATGCTCGCTCCGAGTAAAACCACAGGAAGGGGCTGGCTCTCCTGCTGAGATATGTTTGCACACAGTTACTAAGCCCTCTGGACACAGAACTAGTGCAAAGTTTTTAAGTGGTTTGCCCTCAGGATTTCCCAAACTATTTTGAGAAAATTAGACCAGGAAACTGTTGAGCAGGCAGGGGTGGGAGCAGAGGATAGAGCAAGGAATTCTGAAACTGAGCTCAGACTCTGCTTCCAGGCTGAGGAANTTTTGGAGCCCAAGAAAACAAAATCTGTCACTGCTTCCACTTTTTCCCTCTTCTATTTACCATGAAGTGATGGGACTAGATGCCACCATCTTAGTTTTTTGAATGTTGAATTTCAAACCAGCTTTTTCACTCTCCTTTCACCCTCATCAAGAGGCTCTTTAGTTCCTCTTTGCTTTCTACCACCAGAGTGGTACCATCTGCACATCCGAGGCTGTTGCTATTTCTCCCGGCAATCTTGATCTCAGCTTGGGATTCATCCACCCCGGCATTTTGCATGATGTTCTCTGCATAGAAGTTAAAAAAGCAGGGTAACAATCCACGTACTTCTAAATAGGACCGCATTACAAATCATTAACCAAGAAAAGACTCAAAAAGAGTATCACACCATAGGACAAGGAAGACCCTCTGGGAAGTCTTGGTCAATATTTGAACCTGGAAGAGATGCCCGGTATGACACAGAAATCTCTGCTGAACAATGTCTTCTGGGGGGCTGGACAGCCAGACCATCACAATCACCTGAGGGTTTGGTAATGGGTTCTTAAAACTGTGAGCTTCCTTCCAGATGAGATGAGTAAACCCTTTTCCATTTTCCGAAGCTTAGGAGGTTTTGTTTTTTTGGTTAAGAAGTACATTGGAAGTGATGTTAGGAAAAACATACCCTTTCAGAAAACCTCAAAGTATGTGAAGAAAGTCCCCTGGCGTCCCAGCGCTTTGCTGAGGCTTCCCCAGGGGAGGGAGGGCCTGGGATTCCAAGCCCAGCATTTGCAGAGTAAATGAATGAGTGTTTACCACACAGCATTTGGTGGTTTGGGGCTTATGTAAATAAAAGACAGACAGATGAGAAAGCCCAAATGGAAAGACTGGACTGGAATGTCTCACTGACTGGCGGGGCCGTGCAGAACAGTTTTCCATCCCAGAAGGAAACAGGGCACGCAGCATTTCCAGAACAACACCCAGGGAATTTGCTGAAGAGTTTGGGAGAAATGATACATGCACTCTTTGGGGGCAACCGTCTTACAGATTTCAGCAGCCCTGGAAGGAAAAAGAAAGGGCACCTGACCCTACTCAGTGCCCTGTGGTGACCCAAACAGGAAGGAAATACAAAAAAAGAGGGGATATGTGTGTATATGCGGCTGATTCACTTTGCTGTACAGAAACTAGCACATCATAAAGCAGCTATACTCCAAAAAAAATTAAACTTGAAAAACAAAAAGAATTTTGATTAGAAGAAGAAAGAGAAAGAAAGTGCATCTGAGAAGGAGAAGATGACAAGGGTGTTAAATGTCGTGGGCTGCACAGTGTCCATTGCTGTTCAGTCACTTAGTCGGGTCGACTCTTTGTGACCCTAGGACTGCAGCACGCCAGGCTCCTCTGTCCCCTGCAATCTCACAGGGTTTGCTCAAATTCATGTCCATTGAGTCGGCGATGCTATCCAGCCCTTCTCACCCCCCAGAAAATGGTGTCCACTCAGAACCTCAGAATGTGACTCTTAGAAGTAGGGCCTTTGCAGATGTAATTAAGGTAAAGACAGAGAGTGAGATCACCCTGGATCTGGGTGGGCCCTGAATGGAATGAGCTTGTCCTTCTAAGAGGACATCCAGAGGAGCAGAGACTGCAGTGATCCATCTCCAGGCCCAGGACAGAAGGACAGACACCTCGGACGGGGACAGGAAGAGGCAGTGGTTCCTCCCGGGAGCCGGCTGAGGGAGCACGGTGCTGTGGACAGCCTCCACAATTCCGGACGATAAATTTCTGTTGTTTTAAGCCACAGACATTGTGGTAATTTGTTGCAACAGCCCCAGGACATTATTACAATGGAAAGGGATTAGAGCAACCCACAGGGCTCAGGCGGGTCCCACCCCTGAGTCTTTGCCGGGTCATCCACAGACATGTTAAGGTAGAAGCCTGTGTTAATGCTCGCTCCGAGTAAAACCACAGGAAGGGGCTGGCTCTCCTGCTGAGATATGTTTGCACACAGTTACTAAGCCCTCTGGACACAGAACTAGTGCAAAGTTTTTAAGTGGTTTGCCCTCAGGATTTCCCAAACTATTTTGAGAAAATTAGACCAGGAAACTGTTGAGCAGGCAGGGGTGGGAGCAGAGGATAGAGCAAGGAATTCTGAAACTGAGCTCAGACTCTGCTTCCAGGCTGAGGAATCTCCTCTCCCCCAGCCAATGAGCCAAGGGAAGAACGTTGTAGTCACTAAGGGCCCAAGGGGTAGGGGGTGGGGGGGGCGGCAGAGGCAGGATCAACTGGGCTAGGTCCAGCCTTACATGGCCAAGGGGGCTTAAACCAGAGACATGGCCACCTCTGAACTGAAGGATTCAACCACACCTTGCCTTGGGCCCTGCAGAGCTGAAACCCAGGGGTGCACAATAATTTTGAATTCTTTTCTCAATTTTTACAAAATAGAAATAAAAAGGCCTTGTGATCATCCAATTTATTCTCCTGGAGATACTTTCTGAGAAGAATGGAAGGAAAGAAAGAAGACTGGATGGGAGGGAAGGAGGCAAGGAGGAAGGAGGAGCTCCCAGAGAGACCGCTGTTCCCTGGGGGTCAGGGCCACCTTCCTGCATGGTCAGTCTGTTCCCTGTGGTGCCACCCCCACTGCCCTGGGCTAGTGAGTCCAGCCCTGGCCTTGGACTTTCCATCATGTGCTTGGAGTTCCAGCAGAGACACCTGTGACTTTGCCTTTGGGCCTCATCTCTGTGGGAAAGATGAGACCCCCTACCACCCAGAGACCCAACACCCCAGAGGCAAAAGGTGGGGGGACACCAGGAGAGGCCCCTTCCCTGTGGTGTCAGCCCCTTGGCACTGTGCCCTGTGTTCCCCACACAAAAAGTCCCAAGTAAGGAGATGTCCTACCCAGCTGAGTTCCAAGTCATTCATCTGTGCCAGTCTGGCTCCACAATGCCCAGGGCAGGGCTGGGAGGCAGGTTCTAAGTCTCACTCTACCCTTTTATGGGGGTCTCTTCCCCCCATCCCTGAGTCTCACACTGACCCCACTTCACTCTGGACACCCAGTCCTGGTCTGTACCCACCTCTGCCAACACCAGCTGGAATCCAGATCTTCCTGGAAGCACAGGGCCAACTACTAGTTAATTGACGTCTATGCCAGAGGAGAAAAGATTGGGGGGTCAGGAGTGGGCAGAACAGGTATGGTGCCCACGTATGCAAATAGCTCTCAGAAAAGATCAAAAGCAGGCCTAGTGGCCGATGTCAAATATTTGGACATCTGTCATGGAGAAGCAGCACATATTTATTTGGTAGAAAGCCAAAAGTAAGACAAGGAATGGTGGCTGGAGGTTATCCCCAGGTGGGTTTTGGCTTAGCTCAGGAAGAGTTTTCTCATGCTTGTGTGTGTGCTAAATTTGCTTCCATCTTGTCCGACTCTCTGCAACCCCTGTAGCCCTCCAGGCTTCTCTGTCCATGGGATTGCCCAGGCAAGAATACTGGAGTGGGTTGCCATGCCCTCCTTTTAGGGCATCTTAGCAACCCAGGGGTTGAGCCCACGTGTCTCATGTATACTACACTGGCAGGTGGGCTCTTTACCAAGAGTGCCACCCACGAAGACCCAAAGTGAAAGTGTTAGTCTATCACTTGTGTCCAGCTCTTTGCAACCCCATGGACTATAGCCCGGCAGGCTCATCTGCCCATGGAATTCTCCTTCTCATGTTTAGATCAGGGTAGATGGCTGCCAAGGGTGGTAATGAGCTCCCCAACACTGGGAGTATTCAAGAAGATGGAAGACCATGTATGGTCCTAAGAGCTGGNTGGGGTCTCTTCCCCCCATCCCTGAGTCTCACACTGACCCCACTTCACTCTGGACACCCAGTCCTGGTCTGTACCCACCTCTGCCAACACCAGCTGGAATCCAGATCTTCCTGGAAGCACAGGGCCAACTACTAGTTAATTGACGTCTATGCCAGAGGAGAAAAGATTGGGGGGTCAGGAGTGGGCAGAACAGGTATGGTGCCCACGTATGCAAATAGCTCTCAGAAAAGATCAAAAGCAGGCCTAGTGGCCGATGTCAAATATTTGGACATCTGTCATGGAGAAGCAGCACATATTTATTTGGTAGAAAGCCAAAAGTAAGACAAGGAATGGTGGCTGGAGGTTATCCCCAGGTGGGTTTTGGCTTAGCTCAGGAAGAGTTTTCTCATGCTTGTGTGTGTGCTAAATTTGCTTCCATCTTGTCCGACTCTCTGCAACCCCTGTAGCCCTCCAGGCTTCTCTGTCCATGGGATTGCCCAGGCAAGAATACTGGAGTGGGTTGCCATGCCCTCCTTTTAGGGCATCTTAGCAACCCAGGGGTTGAGCCCACGTGTCTCATGTATACTGCACTGGCAGGTGGGCTCTTTACCAAGAGTGCCACCCACGAAGACCCAAAGTGAAAGTGTTAGTCTATCACTTGTGTCCAGCTCTTTGCAACCCCATGGACTATAGCCCGGCAGGCTCATCTGCCCATGGAATTTTCCTTCTCATGTTTAGATCAGGGTAGATGGCTGCCAAAGGTGGTAATGAGCTCCCCAACACTGGGAGTATTCAAGAAGATGGAAGACCATGTATGGTCCTAAGAGCTGGAGGATTGCAGGCTGGCCCCATGCTGCCGGGACAGGCTGAGCCCTTGCCCAAGGCAACAGTCTTAGACACTGATTCACAGGAAAGTCCCTAAAGGGGAAAGTGGGTTTGTCCAGTGAGTGGGAGGGAGCTTTGGGAAGAGAGCACAGCAGCAGAACAACAGTGTGAACTTGGATCACGTAAGGACATTCAGAGGCCAGAGACATCCTCGGGAGCCGCTAATGTTGACAATTCATCAAGATTCAGTGACTGTACATGTAACATTTGTGCATATATCAACATATCTAGATTTTATTTTTAAAAAATGAAAAGCTGTAAACAAATGTTGGACTCTAATGTTACCCACAGTGAAGTATTCAGGGTGCAGCGCTTTCATATCTGCAAGTCACTTTGTATCAAAAACAAGACAGCACAGTCCGAAGGATGGAGGGAAATAGATACTAGAGATATGAGAAGGTGAGTGTAGAATCTAGAATACTCACTGTCACAATGTGTGCCAACCTTTCTGCATGTCTGAACATTTTCATAACAAAATGCTTAGGATAAAAAAGCTGCCTTCTGGGGAAAGGATATATGTATACTTAAACCTGATTCATGTTGTTGTATGGCAGAAGCCAACACAATATTGTAAAGCAATTGTCTCCCAATTAAAAATAAATTTTTAAAAAATTTGGAAAAAAAAAAATGCCGGTTCCCAAAAGCCCTACTCCCTCAAAAGGTGTATAGACAGCAACTGCAAAAGCCTGGCCAGGTTCCTTCTGTGTATCTGATCATGCTGTTAAGAGGCAGGCCACGGGCTTGTCCTTTTCGTGTGCATGGATCCCTTAAAACAGCTGAGAGAGAGGACAGGAAACGTGCTCGTGTGCTCCTTTCCAGACAGAAAACAAAGATTCGGACTCAGACCATCTGATTCCACCCCCCATCCTGCCTCAACGGGGACCTGGGCGCTTTGGGCAGAAGACCAGATGCATGGGAGCGGCGTTTGGGGAGCTCTTGGCTGTTGATCATCAAAGGGAGCACAGCAGGACACGCCTGGCAGATCAGGGCTGAGAAGCGGCCGGCCGGGTGCAGAGGCCGTGCCCAAGCGTACCTGCTAGATGACCGCTTCTGGCTCACACAGCATCCCCACAACCTGTACCAGGCCGTACCCTGGCCACCTCTGGGATGATGACCTCTGAACTCGTGGCCTCAAAAATGATGATACTGCGGTGATGACCTCTGAGGTACTAGTGACCTCTGAAAATGTTAGCCTCTGAAACAGCCTGGCTCTGCCCTGCACTAACTGGGTCACCTTGGACAAACTTCCTGCACGCTGTGAGGCCCTGCTTCCTCACCTGCAAAGGAGGACAGGTGTCATGGGAAATTTTTTTTGCTACCACTCTCAAAGCACATTTAGGAAGGTGAGACCACCTCAAAACCCCACATGGAGAAATCCAGTGTGTGACTTGAGCCAGGTTTAGTTACCTTGTAAGTATCCTCTGTTCACCCATGAAGCATCCTGGACATTTTGCTGTTAGGTAAGACATTTAATAAACATTACAAAGGTTTGGTTGTTTGTTTGTTTTTAAGATAAAAGACAGGCTAAAAACACATCTTAATTTTCCAGGTGGTACTTCACAGTCTCTCCTGTTGGAGGCTGGAATGCAAGAGGTCCCAGCCCGGGGGTGCTCAGAGACTCCGGTCTCAATCCTGCCCTGGCTTAGGGCTGGAAGAGTGTGGCCAAGAACCATCTCACTGTCGCCTCTCTTGTCCCTTAAAACCACTCAGGTCCTCGGTGATAGCGCCACCCCACAGAGGGACAGGACTTTGAGGTTGGGGTGACCAACATCACTCTGGACAAAGAATTATTATTCATTTCTGGGCTTCCCTGATGGCTCAGCTGGTAAAGAGTCCACCTGCAATGAAGGAGACCCCGGTTCAATTCCTGGGTCAGGAATATCCCCTGGAGAAGGGATAGGCTACCCACTCCAATAGTCTGGTCTGGAGAATTCCATGGATGATATAGTTGATGGGGTCGCAAAGAATCAGACACAACTGAATGACTTTTTCACTTTCACATTTTGGGAAGATGGCTGATCCCGTTGAAACCCAGTGACTTGTGGCTTAAACTTAGCTGGGGAGCTTTCATTCCTTCAGGCTAGGGAGATCTTTGTAATTAACCTCATGATGGAAGAATGGGGTCAGAAATCTGCCTTTTTACACAAGAGCAGAGTCTCAAACCAGGTTCAAGGACAGAGAACTAGACACTACCTCCCAGCCTCCGGCCATGCGGGGGTCAGGATGGCATGCACCGTAAACACCCCTGAAATAGGGCCTTATACCCCTGCTCCCCAGTGTCAGTCACTGGAGGTTTGCCCAGGCTGATTGTTTTAGATTTTTGCTGATCTATAGAAAGAATTTGTGGACTCCAAGTCTTTAAATAAAGCAATATTTATGCTATTGACTCTAGTTTTGCATTTTCCTTTACTAAAGAAAATGAAAATATTTTTCCTCAATATCGTTATGATCTAAAAACTAAAAGTAACATGTGATTCTGAAAAGGATTCTGGACCCCAAAAAAGTAGTTGTAAAGGGCATATTTATTTTTTAATTGGGCTTCCCTGGTCGCTCAGTGTTAAAGAATCTGCTGCCAGTGCAGGAGATGCGGATTCAATCCCTGGGTTGGAAAGATCCCCTGAAGAAGAATATGGCAACCCGCTCCAGTATTCTTGCCATGGACAGAGGAGCCTGGTGGGCTACAATCTCTGAGGTCACAAAAGAGTCAGACACGACTTAGTGACTATACAACTGCAATATTTTTATTAATTTCTACCGAAGTATAGTCAACTTAAAATGTTGTATTAATTTCAGGTGTACAGCAAGGTGAATCAGCCATACATTTACATATATCCACTCTTTTGCGGATTCTTATCCCATATAGGTGATTGCAGAGGATTGAGTAGTTTTCCCTGTGCTACACAGTAGGTCCTTGGTGGAGGTTTAGTCACTAAGTCATGTAGACTCTCTGTGACCCCCATGGACTATAGCCTGCCAGGCTCCTCTGCCAATGAGATTTCTCAGGCAAGAATACTGGAGTGGGTTGTCATTCCCTTTTCCCAGGCATCTTCCCAACCCAGAGACTGAACTTTGGTCTCCTGCATTGCAGGAAGATTCTTAACTACCTGAGCTACCAGGGAAGCCCCAGTAGGTCCTTATAAGTTATCTATTTCATATGTAATAGTGTGTATATGTTCATCCCAATCTCCCAATTTATTCCTCCCCACCTTCACCCTTAGAAACCATAAGTCTGCATTCTACATCTGTGACTCTATTCTGTTTTGTATTTTTGTATTTTATAAGCTACAAAAATGTTTAGCTCATTTGTAAGACTTCTTTACTTCCACTCATCCCCAGTGACAATATCTTTCCCATAGAAAGGATCCCTCTATTTTCCAAAAGAAGTAATCTTGGAACACTTAATTATCTGAATGTTTGTCAAACTCTCTAAACCTTTTCAAAGGAATAGAATCAGGCAAGAGTACCTCCCTTACTCGTCCTGGCGAGGGAACTTGTGAGGATGATAAGGGACCAGCCAACCAGCAGCTTTGACCCACCAGGAAGAGGTCACACTTAAAGTTGTTTCACTTAAAGTCATCCTGTTCACAGGAACAAGCCACCATCATTTTAATTTGCTCTAATGCATTGATGGTGGAAGTGGTAACTGATCAGTATCAGATAGTCATGTTATTAACCAGATTTACATTTTTAAACATAAAAAAGACATTACCTTTGAATATGGATGACAGATGAGAGACTAGAACATAACAATGTTGTCTCCTGATTTTAACAAATGTACTATGGTGATACAAGAGGATGTCTTTGGTACAAACACACAGGTGAAAACACAGATGAAAGGAAGATGTTGTATGTACATATGAAAAGACATATACATAAAGATTACAATATATATATGAAAAGATACATGTTTAGACAAAGTGTCTTAGTCCATCCAAGCTGCTAAAACAGAATACCTAGACTAGTTGAAAAAGTGAAAGTGTTAGTTGCTCAGTGGTGTCCAGTTCTTTTGAGACCCCATGGACTGTAGCCTGTCAGGCTCCTCTGTCCATGGGATTCTCCAGGCAAGAATACTGGAGTGGGTTGCCGTTTCCTTCTCCAGGGGATCTTCCTGACGCAAGCCTGAGTCTCCTTAATCCCAGGCAGATGTCTGAGCCACCAAAGACTAGGTGAATGACTTATAAACCATAAAAAAATTTTTTTTAACTTTAAAAGGATTTTGTTATTTGCTATACAAATATACATTCCAACTTCTACAACCTCTCCAGGCTGACTTCCTTTTCTATAAGAACAAGATTTAAATCGCACAGTTCTGGAGGCTTGGAAAGTCCAGATCAAGACTCCAACAGATTCAGTGCCTGATGAGGACCAACTTTCTGGTTTGTAGGGGGCATTTTCTCATTGTATTCTCACATGGTAGAGAGTGAGGAACCTCTGTGGGACCTCTTCCTATAAAACACTGATCCCATTCATGAGGGCTCCACCCTCATGACCTCATTATCTCCCAAAGGCCCCACCTCCTAAGACCATCACACTGGCAATTAAATTTCAACATAGGAATTTTGGGAGTACAAAAAAACATTCAGACCATAGCACAGAGCTTATACTATATATACTCATATATATGTATATAGCATACCATAAAGGTTACATTATATATTTTTTGCTTGTTCATTTGCTAAGTCGTGTCCAACTGTTAGTGATCCCATGGACTGTGGCACACCAGGCTTCACTATCTTCCAAAGTTTGCTCAAACTCATGTCCATTGAGTTGGTGATGCCATCCTCTGCCACCTCTTCTCCTTTTTTTTTTTCCCAGCATCAGGGTCTTTTCCAATGAGTTAGCTCTTTACATCAGGTGGCCAAAGTATTGGAGCTTCAGCTTCAGCATCCATCCTTCCAATGAATAATATTCAGGACTGATTTCCTTTAGGATTGACTCATCTGACCTCCTTGCAGTTCAAGGGACTCTCAAGAGTCTTCTTCAGCACAGTTCAAAAGCATCAGTTCTTCACTTCTCTGCCTTCTTT
>SJYW01020645.1:257745-270193 GCA_006410735.1 Raphicerus campestris | reverse complement strand
TTTTCTCAGCTATTTTTAAGGCCTCCTCAGACAATCATTATGTCTTTGCATTTCTTTTTCTTAGGGTAGATTTTGAGCACTGCCTCCTGTACAATGTCACAAAACTCTGTCCATAGCTCTTCAGGCACTCTTTCATATCTAATCCTTTGAATCTATTTGTCACTTCCACTGTATAATGGTAAGGGATTTGATTTATGTCGTACCTGAAGGGTTTAGTAGTTTTTCCCACTTTCTTCAATTTAATTCTGAATTTGGCAATAAGGAGTTCATGATCTGAGCCACAATCAGCTCTCAGTCTTGCTTTTGCTGACTATATAGAGCTTCTCCATCATTGGCTGCAAAGAATATGATCAATCTGATTTTGATTTTGACCATCTGGCGATGTCCATGTGTAGAGTTGTCTCTCATGTTGTTGGAAGTGGGAATTTGCTATGATTAGTGTGTTTTCCTGACAAAACTCTATTAGCTATTTCCCTGCACATTTTGTACTACAAGGCCAAACTTGCTTGTTACTCCAGGTATCTCTTGACTTCCTACTTTTGAATTCCAGTCCCTTATGATGAAAAGGACTTCATTTTTTGTGTTAGTTCTAGAAGGTCCTGTAGGTCCTCATAGAACCATTCAGCTTCAGCTTCTTTGATAGTAATGGTTGGAGCATAGACTTGGGTTACTGTGATATTGAATGGTTTGCCTTGGAAATGAACAGAGATCATTCTGTTGTTTTTAAGACTGAACCCAAGTACCTGTCTCTTATACACATCTCTTTTCCAGTAAGTCAGCTCTTCGCATCAGGTGGCCAAAGTATTGGAGCTTCAGCTTCAGCATCCATCCTTCCAATGAATAATATTCAGGACTGATTTCCTTTAGGATTGACTCATTTGACCTCCTTGCAGTTCAAGGGACTCTCAAGAGTCTTCTTCAGCACAGTTCAAAAGCATCAGTTCTTCACTTCTCTGCCTTCTTTATGGTTCAGCTCTCACATCAGTACATGACTACTGGAAAAACCATAGCTTTGACTACACAGACCTTTGTCAGCAAAGTTATGTCTTTACTTTTTAGTATGCTGTCTAGGTTTGTCACAGCTTTCCTTCCAAGAGGCAAGCATCTTCTAAATTCATGGTTGCAGTCACTGTCCACAGTGATTTTGGAGCCCAAGAGAAGAAAATCTATCACTCTCTCCATTGTTTCCCCATCTGTTTGCCATGAAGTGATGTGACCGGATGCCATAATCTTTTTTTTTTGAATGTTGAATTTTAAGCCAGCTTTTGTACTTTTTAACTCTCTTCTTTCACCATCCTCAAGAGGCTCTTTAGTTCTTCTTCACTTTCTGCCATATATATATATATATATATGAAAGATTATACTATATATATGAAAAGTATATACATAAACAGACTATTCTATATGTACATATAAAAAGAAATATATAGAGAGACAGATTATACTATAAATATCTAAGAAAAGATATCCATGTGCAGATGGGGATTATACTATACACATGAAAAGATACAGACATAGATTATGCTCAGTTCAGTTCAGTCACTCAGTTATGTCCGACTCTTTGTGACCCCATGAATCGTAGCACACCAGGCCTCCCTGTCCATTATCAACTCCCAGAGTTCACTCAAACTCATGTCCATCGTGTCGGTAATGCCATCCAGCCATCTCATTCTCTGTCATCCCCTTCTCCTCCTGCCCTCAATCCTTCCCAGCATCAGAGTCTTTTCCAGTGAGTCAACTCTTCGCATGAGGTGGCCAAAGTACTGGAGTTTCAACATCAGTCCTTCCAATGAACACCCAGGACTGATCTCCTTTAGGATGGACTAGTTGGATCCCCTTGCAGTCCAAGGGACTCTCAAGAGTCTTCTCCAACACCACAGTTCAAAAGCATCAATTCTTTGGTGCTCAGCTTCCTTCACAGTCCAACTCTCACATCCATACATGACCACTAGAAAAACCATAGCCTTGACTAGACGGACCTTTGTTGGCAAAGTAATGTCTCTGGTTTTGAATATGCTATCTAGGTTGCTCATAACTTTCCTTCCAAGGAGTAAGCGTCTTTTCACTTCATGGCTGTAATCACCATCTGCAGTGATTTTGGAGCCCCCCAAAATAAAGTCTGACACTGTTTCCACTGTTTCTCCATCTATTTCCCGTGAAATGATGGGAGAGATTATGCTATATAAATATTAAAAAAAGATATATACATAGAGATTAAACTAGAGAGAGAGAGTGGAACAAAATTCCAGCAGCTTGTAAATCAGTTGAAAGTACAGGAATTTTTTGTCCTGTTCTTGCAACTTTTTTTCTAAGGCTGAAATTATATATCACAATGAGAAATTTTTAAATCATCAAAATGGCAGCACACTACCTTGACCCCTTGGGCTGACCTGAGAACATAGAAAGGTGGTCTCTCATTGGGCAGTACTTGTCCAGGCCATCTGCCCTGAAGACTCCTACAAGTCAAGACACCTGCTTGGCGTTTATAGGCATGAAGGGTTTAAAGGGCAGTTATGCTGAATCTGAAGCTCCAGTACTCTGGCCATCTGGTATGAAGAGCCAACTCGTTGGAAAAGACCCTGATGCTGGGAAAAATTGAAGGCAGGAGGAGAAGGGGGTGAAAGAGGATGAGATGGTTGGATGGCATCACCGACTCGATGGGCATGAGTTTGAGCGAACTCTGGGAGATGGTAAAGGACAGGGAAGCCTGGTATGCTGCAGTCTATGGGGTCGCAAAGAGTCAGACACAAGTTAGCAGCTGAACAACAGCAACAACAATAGCGTCAAAAGCCTGCAGTAAGGCCTCACGGGCTGCTGTCTGCTGGGCTTTGCGACCATGATGAGTGCGGACACCCAGACCAGGCACCTTGGGAGCAGAGGGTCCCTGCTCCCAAGGAGGACAGTGGGGCCAGTGCAAGTTCCCTCTTGGGTTCTGGGCTGAAGCCATCACCGGCTGCACGTGGTGTTCTGACAGGTGAGCCCCTGGCTGCCCACTTCCGGGGTTCCCTGAGGTCTCTTCGAGGGTGTCCAGGTCCTGCTTGGTTCCCCTACACCATCTGTCCTCTCTCCTCCTTTCCGAGATGGACCCTGCTGACCTCCGCCCTCTGTGCAAGAGCCCCTCTGCCTTCTGAGTCTCAGGCCCATGGCTTTCTCTCCTCCCAATCTCAGCGTCTCCCATCCACGCCTTCCCAGTGACAAGTAAGTCTGTCTCTCCCTTGCTTCTCACCAACAGGAGCTCACTGTCCATCCACATTTGTGCTATCGCCTGGGCCACGGAGACTCTGTTCACTCACCTGTCAGGACTGTGGACCTCAGGTGCTATGGAGGAAACCATATCAGAAGCAGTCTATAAGTCTCCTGGGGCCCAAGGAGGTTTCGGGTTTGGCTACTCAAAGTGTGGTCCCCAGACCATTGGCAGGCAGCAGCACCACAGTTACTCCACACTGACCCAGGCTGGCCTCACACCCACTGCATCAGAAGCTGCCATTTCATAAACCCTCCAGATGACTCATGAGCACATCAGTGTCTGAGTAGCAGCTCATTTAGAGGATGCTTGCTATGGGGAAAAAAGAAAAAAGAAAGGTGATGGAGTTTTAATCAAGGACGTCCACCCACGAGCAATGAATTCTGTTACAGGTGTAAATGCCAAAGTTGCAGCACAAATTCCCACCACTTCCGGCTGACCTGTCCCCGGCATCAGACAAGCAACTAACAGACAGTTACAAAAGAGGTCAGTTGGATGCAAGCAAGTCTCCAGAGAACCTGATCCTCCCCCACCTTGCTGAGCGATAGCCACTCAGTCATGTCCATTCTTTGAGACCCTGTGGATTATAGCCTCCCAGGCTCCTCTGTCCATGGGATTCTCCAGGCAAGAATACTAGAGTGGGTTGCCATTTCCTTCTCCAGGGGATCTTCCCAACTCAGGGATGGAACACAGGTCTCATGCATTGCACACAGATTCCTTACCATCTGAGCCAACAGGGAAGACTACTATTAAGAGACATTTCTAAGTATAAAGACCTTGTTACTGTGGAAGAAAGGAAATAATTGGGTATTTTCCTGTGCTCCCACAGGACAGAAGCATCTACTACCTCCCTGGGTTTGTACAGCTCTCTTCCCCTGGATCTCATCTTCTCACAGCCCAGCACCTCGCATGCCAAAAAGTATCGGCTAGAATCAGTAAGAGCAATAAGGCATCGGAGATGGCGGCTGCCCTACTAAGTGGTCCACAGCTCAGTTGTAAATCTGGACTCAGTAGCAGCCAGCCAGTGACCTCATGCCTGGCTTTCATCTGGGGGCTGTGGTAATGACCTAACGCTGTAGTGAGGTGTCCATGTCTCCAAGACAAGGAGCATTGCTCAGAAAATAAAGTGCCGAGGTTATGACATCAGAATCTTAAAATAAATTCCTTTTGGCCACCCTGAAGTTCTGAAGGCCTGGAGTGACAGCTTGCTATTGCTTTACTTACACCTTCTAACTTCTGATATGCACAGTGGGTACCTTTCCCTATAGATAAGAAATGGCAATCACTTCTCCCCAACACACAGCCCCTTTTGCAGCAGCAAGGTCAGGCCACATGCATCAGGATGAGGTCACCCTGTTCCCCAACAGACATGGAAACCAATGGCTCCCCAAATGTTTGGACTGGAGATGCTGAAACCCAATTTTGGTTTCCTGGAATTCCCTCCTCCCCTCCCCCAGAACAGCCTCCAACGAGCCAAAATCTNTCTTTTCCAATGAGTTAGCTCTTTACATCAGGTGGCCAAAGTATTGGAGCTTCAGCTTCAGCATCCATCCTTCCAATGAATAATATTCAGGACTGATTTCCTTTAGGATTGACTCATTTGACCTCCTTGCAGTTCAAGGGACTCTCAAGAGTCTTCTTCAGCACAGTTCAAAAGCATCAGTTCTTCACTTCTCTGCCTTCTTTATGGTTCAGCTCTCATATCAGTACATGACTACTGGAAAAACCATAGCTTTGACTACACAGACCTTTGTCAGCAAAGACCCTGATGCTGGGAAAAATTGAAGGCAGGAGGAGAAGGGGGTGAAAGAGGATGAGATGGTTGGATGGCATCACCGACTCGATGGGCATGAGTTTGAGCGAACTCTGGGAGATGGTAAAGGACAGGGAAGCCTGGTATGCTGCAGTCTATGGGGTCGCAAAGAGTCAGACACAAGTTAGCAGCTGAACAACAGCAACAACAATAGCGTCAAAAGCCTGCAGTAAGGCCTCACGGGCTGCTGTCTGCTGGGCTTTGCGACCATGATGAGTGCGGACACCCAGACCAGGCACCTTGGGAGCAGAGGGTCCCTGGACAGTGGGGCCAGTGCAAGTTCCCTCTTGGGTTCTGGGCTGAAGCCATCACCAGCTGCACGTGGTGTTCTGACAGGTGAGCCCCTGGCTGCCCACTTCCGGGGTTCCCTGAGGTCTCTTCGAGGGTGTCCAGGTCCTGCTTGGTTCCCCTACACCATCTGTCCTCTCTCCTCCTTTCCGAGATGGACCCTGCTGACCTCCGCCCTCTGTGCAAGAGCCCCTCTGCCTTCTGAGTCTCAGGCCCATGGCTTTCTCTCCTCCCAATCTCAGCGTCTCCCATCCACGCCTTCCCAGTGACAAGTAAGTCTGTCTCTCCCTTGCTTCTCACCAACAGGAGCTCACTGTCCATCCACATTTGTGCTATCGCCTGGGCCACGGAGACTCTGTTCACTCACCTGTCAGGACTGTGGACCTCAGGTGCTATGGAGGAAACCATATCAGAAGCAGTCTATAAGTCTCCTGGGGCCCAAGGAGGTTTCGGGTTTGGCTACTCAAAGTGTGGTCCCCAGACCATTGGCAGGCAGCAGCACCACAGTTACTCCACACTGACCCAGGCTGGCCTCACACCCACTGCATCAGAAGCTGCCATTTCATAAACCCTCCAGATGACTCATGGGCACATCAGTGTCTGAGTAGCAGCTCATTTAGAGGATGCTTGCTATGGGGAAAAAGAAAAAAGAAAGGTGATGGAGTTTTAATCAAGGACGTCCACCCACGAGCAATGAATTCTGCTACAGGTGTAAATGCCAAAGTTGCAGCACAAATTCCCACCACTTCCGGCTGACCTGTCCCCGGCATCAGACAAGCAACTAACAGACAGTTACAAAAGAGGTCAGTTGGATGCAAGCAAGTCTCCAGAGAACCTGATCCTCCCCCACCTTGCTGAGCGATAGCCACTCAGTCATGTCCATTCTTTGAGACCCTGTGGATTATAGCCTCCCAGGCTCCTCTGTCCATGGGATTCTCCAGGCAAGAATACTAGAGTGGGTTGCCATTTCCTTCTCCAGGGGATCTTCCCAACTCAGGGATGGAACACAGGTCTCATGCATTGCACACAGATTCCTTACCATCTGAGCCAACAGGGAAGACTACTATTAAGAGACATTTCTAAGTATAAAGACCTTGTTACTGTGGAAGAAAGGAAATAATTGGGTATTTTCCTGTGCTCCCACAGGACAGAAGCATCTACTACCTCCCTGGGTTTGTACAGCTCTCTTCCCCTGGATCTCATCTTCTCACAGCCCAGCACCTCGCATGCCAAAAAGTATCGGCTAGAATCAGTAAGAGCAATAAGGCATCGGAGATGGCGGCTGCCCTACTAAGTGGTCCACAGCTCAGTTGTAAATCTGGACTCAGTAGCAGCCAGCCAGTGACCTCATGCCTGGCTTTCATCTGGGGGCTGTGGTAATGACCTAACGCTGTAGTGAGGTGTCCATGTCTCCAAGACAAGGAGCATTGCTCAGAAAATAAACTGCCGAGGTTATGACATCAGAATCTTAAAATAAATTCCTTTTGGCCACCCTGAAGTTCTGAAGGCCTGGAGTGACAGCTTGCTATTGCTTTACTTACACCTTCTAACTTCTGATATGCACAGTGGGTACCTTTCCCTATAGATAAGAAATGGCAATCACTTCTCCCCAACACACAGCCCCTTTTGCAGCAGCAAGGTCAGGCCACATGCATCAGGATGAGGTCACCCTGTTCCCCAACAGACATGGAAACCAATGGCTCCCCAAATGTTTGGACTGGAGATGCTGAAACCCAATTTTGGTTTCCTGGAATTCCCTCCTCCCCTCCCCCAGAACAGCCTCCAACGAGCCAAAATCTTTTTTCCCACTGAGCCAGGTTTTGAGTAAATGGTGCTGTCAAAGATTCCATCCTGTTTCAACCAAACATAGAATAGTCAGTTGCCAATGTCTAAATCCTGCTTTATTGTTTTAAAAACAAAATGTAAAAGCCATGATGCCCTGACCCTCTCTTGTGCTGGAGTCTGCTGAAATGGCCTGACTTTTTCTTCTGCATTTTGGGACATGGGGAGAAGATGAGTCATGGATGATGACCCTTGTCCTAAAATCATGCTGAATCGAGGAGGCAGCATCTTCTCCTGGAGCCCCCCTTCCTATACCTGCTAGGGGGGTGGGGTGGATGCTGGGCAGGAGTCAGCCTTGGTACAGGAGAGCCAGCCGGAACCTGCTAAGGCTTCCAGACATGCTGGGCAGCTGGGCTTTCAGCTGTTTAGGCAAAGGTGGTGGTGGAGACTGCAGTCATGGAGGAATGAAAGGTCCCCACACCCTAAAGTCACCTAACAGGTGACTGAAATAATGGAGCCACCTCGAAATCCTCTGGGAAGCTAGGGCAGAGGAGGGCAACATTCCCTAAATGCAGTTAAGTTGTACATAGAAAATGCACACTTCTGATTCTATTTTATGTCTTCTGGAGAATCCCAGGGATGGGGGAGCCTGGTTGGCTGCCGTCTATGGGGTTGCACAGAGTCAGATACGACTGAAGTGACTTAGCAGCAGTAGCAGCAGCAGCTCATTTACCCATTAACTTTCCTGCCTGCCTTGTCAATAGGGCCACTNTGAAATCCTCTGGGAAGCTAGGGCAGAGGAGGGCAACATTCCTTAAATGCAGTTAAGTTGTACATAGAAAATGCACACTTCTGATTCTATTTTATGTCTTCTAGAGAATCCCAGGGATGGGGGAGCCTGGCTGGCTGCCATCTATGGGGTTGCACAGAGTCAGATACTACTGAAGTGACTTAGCAGCAGTAGCAGCAGCAGCTCATTTACCCATTAACTTTCCTGCCTGCCTTGTCAATAGGGCCACTCTGATTTGCATGAAAACCAGCAGTTCCTACATTCACTCACTCATATCTAGGGGAGGGACTCTCCCCCATCAGCTGGCTCTGCCTTGCATCTCCAAGGTCACATCCTGCCCCGCCTTTGCCTCCCTATATTTTCATGCTTCCTTTCAGGGATGTTTGAGGATAGATAGGAGCTAACCTCAACCCAGGTCACACCCAGAAATGCAGAGCCACTCAAGGAACAACTGCCTTCCAACAAATCATTTCACTTGTGCGCCCCTCTCTGCCATGGAGTCCAGTGATGAGAAGACCTGTCTGCATTTAAATTCCATGTTCAGCACCAAAAGAGCAGATTTGAATTCTCCATTCTTCTACCTGTTCGGGTCTGTGCTCCTATAAGGTACATCCTGCACCCTGACAGATGCCAGCCCTCGTTGCCAGATTCCAGGGACCACAGGGACCTAGTTGCCCTGAAACAGGCAGGAAGGGAAGGAGAATTGACCAAGGAAGGTGGGTGAGTCTTGGGGAGAGGAAGGATAGTGAAAACAAGGATGCTTCAGATCCCTGGGTCTTGAAAATCTTTTTTTTTTTTTTTAATTTTGGTGCAAGGGCTCAGCAGTTGCAGGGTGAGACCTTAGTCACCCTGGGGTACATGGGCTCTTAGTACTCCCACCAGGGATCGAACCTGAATCCCCTGCACTGGCAGGTGGATTCTTAACCACTGAACCACCAGGAAAGCCCTTTGAAAGTCTTAAGGTGGAAAATTCATAGTAATACTGCACACAGAGACATGAACACATACCTACATCATTTAGATGGAATCTCCCACATGAGATTTAGCTAAGGGTAGAGGAGTCAAGGTCAAGGCATCTGCTTCCAGGGCATTTTCTTCACTCTGTCCACAGCCCCCTCTCACTGCCCCTGCTCACCCAGCCCCAAAGGGGGCCTGTGCACTCACAAATGCTGAGTCAAGCAAGGCCAAGACCTCAGAAGCCCCGGGGAAGCCTGGTGACCACCCACAGGGGACAGAGGAGGGGTCTGCTCCCTCCTGCCCTGTGGCCACCTGGCTGATGAGACGAGACCAGAACTGAGCGGAACCAGAGCTGCCGGGTGGGGCCAACGCTGGGAACGACAGCTCTTGATGGCAGTGGAAGCTGGTGGCTGAGCCGGAGAAAAGCTGGGCTCAGATGTGTTTATACAGACCCCAAGCCCCGTACCCAAGAGGAGCTCCACACCACCAGAAAGAGGGAAATAAGAAAATAGCATTGCTTTATGCAATAGATTGTCAACCTATGAAATTAATTTCTTCTGCCTCCCACCAAGAAGTGGCCCAGGCTGAAAATACATACAATATAAATAGATAACTTCATAGTTCAGGCAACTGAAAAGGCCAGAGACCAGGCAACTAAGATACAACAGACATTCATTTCTCACGCCTCTGGAGGCTGGAAGTCCAAGATCAAGGCTGTGGGAGGTTCGGTGTCTGCTGAGAGTCTCTTCCTGGTTCACAAACAGTGCCTTCTTGCTGGGTCCTCACATGGAAGAAGAGGCAGGGAGCTCTCTGGGGTCTCTTTTATAAGGGCCCTGATCCTGCTTATGAGAACTTCACCCTCATGACCTAATCAATTATCCAAGTCCCCACCTTCCAAGACCATCATTACCTCAGGCATTAAGATTTCAACATGTGAACTTGAGGGGTGGGGGACTCAGACGTTCAAGCCACAGCAAGTACACAGGATCGGTGTGATGATGGAATTTTTGTCCATTTCTTCATGGATACATCCCATGCAGGGGACTGCGAGATCTTGAAGAAGTCTATTCCGGGAATCAAAACCACAGCCCCGGGGCATGTGGGGTGAGCCGACACTAGAACCAGATGCCTAGAAAAACCCCTAGGCTGAGGCAGACTGGGTAGGGTGAGGAATGGCACAGGATTCAAAAGGTGGGCTGGGAGTCCTTGACAAAAGGAATTAATTATATGGGACTTATATGTTTGAGCCTTAACCAAATGGACCCCAAGGCAACACGTGGCCCTTGTTGGCCGTCTGACAAATGATGTTCTCGGTTCTTAGGGGCAGGACAAGGGCTCACGGATGGAACTGCGGGCCTGGCCAGGGCGCCTACCCTCCTGCAAGTGCACAGTTGTCCCAAGAAGAGCCATTGTCCCCAAACGGAACCAGAGCCAGGTCTTGAGGCTCCAAGTTCCAATAGGGTCCAGCTTCATCAGTTACCACCTACTTGGCTGCAGCTTGCTTCCCTGAGTCTCTGCTTCCTCATGGGTAAAATGAGGAGGAGGTTCGTACCTGGCTCTCAAGTAGCATCAAATGAAACCATGGAGGCAGAAGCCTTTGTAAAACTGTAAAGTGATTTGGGTTGTCATGTTAATGCTGTCATAAATACGGGTGATGGTATTAAACTAGCCATCAAGGTGACAACCCTTGGCCCTGTGTACCCTGTGCTCAGCACAACAGGTGACTGATGGCTCTCTCATTCCCCACAAGAGACTATGAGGTTTGAGGTCTCAAGCATGTGGCAGTCTGCCCTAGTCTCCTGACTCCTTAGATGGAGAGGTAAGGAGCCCCTGAAGGAGGGACTCTGTCCTGGAGGGGGACGGGGCACAAGTGCCCTAACAAAGGGATAAACAGATGCTCTGAAATAGGATATCACCTTTTAGAACCTGTGTCCCAAGCCCCACCACCACCTCACGCAGCCCAGCTAGGACCCCTCATGGAGGGATCCCCTCCTCAGCCTCAGGCATCACAGACAGCTTCGAGGGGGGCCAGCAGGACCCACGTGCCACCACCAGGGCAAGCCAGGCAAGCCTGCATCCCTGAACTCCTGCAGCAGGAGACACATCATGAGGGAGGGCACTCCCAGAAGCTGAGCTGCTTTCTGCCTTTGGCTGCAACTACCCCACAGCCAGCAGTGCCAGAAGGAAGGTCGACGAGGACTGCAGTCTCTGCCTATCGCTGGCTTTGGCTCCAGTCATAGCAAAGTATCTACCTTCGTGACTCACCACTGCTGTCAATTAAAAGTCTCTGAGGCCCATTACATACGGATTCAACACACTGGCAGCCACCTGTTCCCCGACGCCCAAAGCTCCCACCGTGTTTTCATCTGTTTCAGATCTCACCCTACAGGAGACACCAGCTGGGTGAAATTGAGGGAAGACACCAGCTGGGTGTAATTCATGGCAGGAAAATCAGGACTGACGTCCCCTTCAGGCCCAGCTGACTAGATGGTTCCTCTGCAGTGTGATTCCAGGCTCATTAGGACGGTCACCTCGTCCCAGGTACACTGGGGTGATACCACTGGGCTGAATTCCCTCCTCCCTTTCACGCTTAATCAGAGTAAGATGGCAGTTGGCAGCTACGCATTGATTTTGCAGGACAAATTAATTTAGAAGCAAGTTTCTAAATGTCAGAAAATCCTAGCTCCAGATGTTTTATTATTACCTTAAAGATCATGATGGATAATTTGGACTCATTGTGATGGAATGAAATGGATCACAGAGCATTATTCCTAGAATAATATTTTCTCATTCTAAAACATGATGCGCCCTTATCCATTTTCAATTAAATGGACATCAATTCAGTTCAGTTCAGTCGCTCAGTTGTGTCAGCCTCTTTGCAACCCCATGAATAGCAGCACACCAGGCCTCCTTGTCCATCACCAACTCCCAGAGTTCACTCAGGCTCACGTCCATCGAGTCCGTGATGCCATCCAGCCATCTCATCCTCAGTCATCCCCTTCTCCTCCTGCCCCCAATCCCTCCCAGCATCAGAGTCTTTTCCAGTGAGTCAACTCTTCACATGAGGTGGCCAAAGTACTGGAGTTTCAGCTTTAGCATCAGTCCTTCCAATGAACACCCAGGACTGATCTCCTTTGGGATGGACTGGTTGGATCTCCTTGCAGTCCAAGGGACTCTCAAGAGTCTTCTCCAAAACCACAGTTCAAAAGCATCAATTCTTCAGAGCTCAGCTTTCTTCACAGTCCAACTCTCACATCCATACATGACTACTGGAAAAACCATAGCCTTGACTAGATGGACCTTGTTGACAAAGTAATGTCTCTGCTTTTGACTATGCTATCTAGGTTGGTCATAACTTTCCTTCCAAGGAGTAAGTGTCTTAATTTCATGGCTGCAATCACCATCTGCAGTGATTTTGGAGCCCCCCAAAATAAAGTCTGACACTGTTTCTACTGTTTCCCCATCTATTTCCCATGAAGTGATGGGACCAGATGCCATGATCTTCATTTTCTGAATGTTGAGCTTTAAGCCAACTTTTTCACTCTCCTCTTTCACTTTCATCAAGAGGCTCTTT
>SJYW01020645.1:231548-252906 GCA_006410735.1 Raphicerus campestris | reverse complement strand
GTTCCTCTTCACTTTCTGCCATAAGGGTAGTGTCATCTGCATATCTGGGATTATTGATATTTCTCTTGGTAATCTTGATTCCAGCTTGTGCTTCTTCCAGCCCAGCGTTTCTCATGATGTACTCTGCATAGAAGTTAAATAAGCAAGGTGACAATATACAGCCTTGATGTACTGCTTTTCTTATTTGGAACCAGTCTGTTTTTCCATGTCCAGTTCTAACTGTTGCTTCCTGACCTGCATATAGGTTTCTCAAGAGGCAGGTCCAGGTGGTCTGGTATTCCCATCTCTTTCATAATTTTCCACAGTTTATTGTGATCCACACAGTCAAAGGCTTTGGCATAGTCAATATGTAACACACTCTTATTTATTTTCCAAATAAATGAATGTAATTGACCATAGTATTCCACCTGATGCGAAGAGCTGACTCATTGGAAAAGACCCTGATGCTGGGACGGATTGAGGGCAGGAGGAGAAGGGAACGACAGAGGATGAGATGGTTGAATAGCATCATCAACTCGATGGACATGGGTTTGGGTGGACTCTGGGAGTTGCTGATGGACAGGGAGGCCTGGCGTACTGCGGTTCATGAGGTTGCAGAGAATCAGACATGACTGAGTGACTGAACTGACTGAACTGACTGACTGATGTAAGGAGAATTTGCATCAAAGCCTGAATTTCACTTTCCTCACAACGAACTCCCAGGTGAGGATCAGCGTGCAAATAGTTGGTTTGGGTGGTGATCCTGGGAACCATCTTCTGAAAGGCACTTTAATGGCAGAAAGCAAAGAAGAACTAAAGAGCCTCTTGTTGAAAGTGAAAAAAGAGAGCGAAAAAGCTGGCTTATAGTCCAATATTCAAAAAATGAAGATCATGGCCTCTGGTCCCATAAGTTCATGGCAAATAGATGGGGAAAAAGTGGAAGCAGTGACAGATTTTATTTTCTTGGGCTCCAAAATCACTGTGGACAATGCCTGCAGCCACAAAATTCAAAGACACTTGCTCTTTGAAAGAAAAGCTATGGCAACACTAGACAGTTTATTAAAAAGCAGAGACATTACTTTGCTGAAAAAGATCTGGTTAGTCAAAGCTATGGTTTTTCCAGTAGTCATGTATGGATGTGAGAGCTGAACCATAAAGAAGGCTGAGTGCAAAGAACTGATGGCTTTCAAACTGTGGTGCTGGAGAAAACTCTTGAGAGTCCCTTGGACTTCTCAAACCAGTCAATCCTTAAGGAAATCAATTCTTAAGGGACTGATTTCCATCATCCATTCATTGGAAGGATGGATGCTAAGACTGAAGCTCCAATATTTTGGCCACCTGATTCAAAGAGCTGCCTCATTGGAAAGGACTTTGATGCTGGGAAAGATTGACAGCAGGAGAAGGGGGCGAGAGAGGACAGATGGTTGGATGGCATCACTGACTTAATAGACATGAGTTTGAGCAAACTCCAGGTCTGGTAGAGGACAGAAAAGCCTGATGTACTCCAGTCCATGGGGTCGCAAAGACTCAGAAACGGCTTAGTCTCTGAACAAAAACAACAGTCTTGGAAAGCCATCACAGCCATTTCCATTCTCTGAGATCCAGACCACATGGCTCCAAATGGAACGAATGAGACCCATGCCAAGAATGGCAGCAACTGACAAAACTTCATGTCAAGTCAAGATGAGACATGCTGACGTGTAAATCTGTGTTCCTAGCCAACCTGAATGCTGAAATACTCCCATCACTCATTTATATAGTTGTGCAACACCTGAGTCCCTGGCAGCAACTCTGCTCAGACTTTGATCTGCTTCTGGTGACTCGGGCCGCCCTTACCACCACTAGGAAGTGCCCTTGCAGTTGGGCATCGTGACTGACTCTCTGGAGCGTCAGAAGGAGAATTTAACTGGTAGGGTCCAGGTGTCCAAATAGAATAAGAACACGATGGCAGATCCAAGAAGCAGGAGGGCTCCAGGTCAGCCTTGGTGACAGCTGGACAGTCCATAGCTGCTAGCCCACTTCAGTTTCTTTTCTCTTTTTGTCACAACAGCTTTATGTGGGACACAATTCATATGCCATACAGTTCACCCATTTAGAATGAAAAATTCAATCATTCTTAGTATCAGCACAGAATTGTGCAACCGTCACCAGTCCTCTTTAAAATACTTTCATCATCTCAGGAAGACACCCTCTAGTGATCACCTCCCCAATCCTCCCAGCCTCTCCCGTCCCTGCCCAGCCCTGGTCAACCACTTATCTATTTTCTGGGTCTGTGGATTTGCCTGTTCTGGACATTTCCTATGCAGGCATGTTTAGTCTCTAAGTTGTGTCTGACTTTTTGTGACCCCATGAACTGTAGCCCACCAGGCTCATTCTGTACATGGGATTTCCCAGGAAGAATACTAGAGTGGGTTGCCATTTCCTTCTTCAGGGGATCTTCCTGATCCAGGAATCAAATCTGTGTTTCCTGCATTGGCAGGCAAATTCTTTACCACTGAGCCCCCTGGGTTCTTATAAATAGGATAATACAAAATGTGGCCTCATGTATAACAGAATGTTTCCAAGTTTCAGCCATGTTATTATAGGAATCGGCTCTTTGTTCTTATAGCTGAACAAGATGCCACTGCGTGGACAGAGCACATCTTCCTGGACAGTCATCTGCTAATGGCACGTGAGCTGGCTCTGCCTCTTGGCAGGTGTGAGGAACGCCGTAGCCCTTGTGTGTTGGGTTCTTTCTCACAAAAGAATTGTGTTTGCAGCTCTAGGCTGGGGCCTTTGGTGACCCTTCTCTGCCTCCTTGGAACCATCCCAAGTCTTTCATCACTTAGAATTTATGGCCAGCACTGCCTTGCTCGGTGTATGGTCTGCTTCCTCGTGGGCTTCCAGGTGGTGCAGTGGTAAAGAATCCACCTGCCAATGAAGGAGACTTGAGTTTGATCCCTGAGTTGGGAAGATCCCCTGGAGGAGGAAATGGCAACCCACTCCAGTATTCTTGCCTGGAAAATCCCACGGACAGAGGAGCCTGGCGGTCTATAGTCCATGGGGTAGCAAAGAGTTAGACCAGACTGAGTGACTAGGCATGCGCACACACACCACTTCCTGCCTCCAAGAGTCTGTGCATCAGGTCAAGCAGGTGTACGGATTTTCAGCAGGTTCCCTCATCCTGGGGGGCCCAACCATGAACCCTGAGGATCCCAGGGTGAGTCCATCCACCCCTCTCATGGCCAGCCCCAGCCCAGGGGCCCACAGGAGGTTTGGCGAGGCCAACAGCCTCCACAGGGCGATGACCATCTCATCTAAACTGCAGACGTTAGGCTCAGGGAGCCTGGTGCCCTGGAATTCAATCATTCACGAGTGCTAGCAACTATAAACTCAGGAGTCAGTTTTCATAACCCAGATCAAAACACCATGACGTATGTTGCTGCCCACGCCCTAACACTATCCTTATAACACCCTCAGGGCAAAACCTTTCCCAGTAGAGTAATGTAAACTCACTGTGCTTTCCTCACTTGGATCAAATCCCACTGAAATCAATGTTTCACTTCTGTTCTTGCTGGAAAATTGATGGGAATCTCACAGAAAACCGTATCATACTCCGCCCACTGGGAATGAAACACTGGCAGATGGAAGGAGAGAAACGGCTCACTGTGTGCAGATTACAGACTCCTACACACCACCCCCCATGAACATGCACACACACATGCACACATGTACACATGACACAGGTGTGCAAATATGTACATACATGCACACACACGTGGTCTTGACTTGTCCATATAGACCCCTAAGGGTCCCTCCAGCTTATGAAGAAAGGGAGGTACAATGAGCCAAAGGTCCAGAGGACCATTCAGTGAACTCATCCAACCAAGGTATGGTCACACAGAAGGTGTTTTAGCCCTACAAAGGAGCCATGTGGAAGAACACCAAAATCCAGCTTTCCAGAGGTCAGGACCTGGGGAAAAGGCTCTGGTGACTATAGAACCCCATGAAAGGAAAGAGCGAAAAAGCTGAAATGATAGAAAGGAATGGGCAACTTCACCTGGACAAGGGCACAGACTCAGAGGCGGGGGCTGAAAGTTCAGGAGATTTGAGATGTTTGTGGGGAAAAAGGCCAAGAAAGGAGAAAGCAAAAGACATCTGCTATGGTATCTCCAGAGAGGAGCTGCAGGTGGGGAAATTGACATGAAATGAACAGGGACTGGGAGAGAGAAAAGAGAGAGAATACTTAGAAGAAAAAAGTCAGTGCTGTAAGGAGCAGGGAGAGTGTGTGAAAACACTGAGACCAGGAGGAAGGGGAGCAGCCTGGGAGTTTCACCCTCCGGGGCTGTCTGATTTCTACCCAGAAGTGAGGTTAAGGTGTTAATGGAAGGGTGTCTGGGCTGCATTCCGCAGGGCCACCCAGCTGATCTCACACCTGGTTTTCACTGTGCACCTGCAGAGGAGGTCCTGCCGTCCCCGGGTGGAGGCTGGGACCAAAGCTTGCCCGAGCTTGCCCACAAGGCCTCAGATCAGCTCAGATCTCCTGGTTGCAGACCCTGGTCCATAGACAGGGGTCCATAGACAGGGTTCTCAGGGGAGGGCTTGGAGAACCGACAGCAGCAACACCCACCTGTATCACCATCTAGCCAGGGCCTCCCTCCCCAGTGAAAATTGGGCTAGGGTGCAGCCTAGGCGTTAGGTTTTTGGAAAACTCCCCAGCCAAGTCTGATCACTGCCAAGATAAGGCTGAATACTGCTGCCAAGGCCACTTCTATCAGGCAAGGGAGGTTCCATCCTCATTCTAGAGGCTGCCCAGCAGGCCAGTCACCAGTTATGCACAATGTAAAAACTTTTAAAGTCTGCAAACCATGATATCTGGTCATTTGTGAGACACTCTGTTTTAAAATGAGCTTCAAACCAGAGGCCCAGCAGGATGGATGAGCACCTAGGAGTGAGAATAGGGCTGGGTGAGGGTGGTTCCCCACCAGCCACCCTCCTGGAGGGGCAGATTCAAGGTGAACCACTCCCATGAGGGCACAGTACCTGCCTATCAGGTTAGGCCAGTCCTGGGAACACCTGGCGGCCGGAGAGCATCTCATCTGGATCAGCTTAGGCTGGATGGGAGCCAGTCCCCCCAGGGCTGAGCCTCCACTGTCAGGACCCCCAGAGGAAAGCCTGACACCAAGGACTATCTTCTAGGCCCTCATCTTTTAAATCCTTATCCCTGGGACGTGACTAGGCCAGGCCACGGCAGCCTCTGGATGTAATTGGGTCTCCTTGTCTTGCCAGGTGATGCTAGTAGTAAAGAATCCACCTGCCAGTGCAGAAGATGTAGGAGATACAGGTTCAGTCCCTCTGTCAGGAAGATTCCCTGGAGAAGGAAATGGCAAGCCACTGCAGTATTCTTGCCCAGGAAATCCCATGGATAGAAGAGCATTCTGGGCTACAGTCCACAGGGTTGCAAAGAGCAGGACACAACTGAGCACGCACACACACACTCACACACACCAGGCCCTCACAGCATCTGTAAGAATTCTAACCCCTTAGAGACGGGGAAAGAGAGCCTCTCTTGAGTGTGAAGATCCCAGCTGTGCCTGGTCTGGCTGCTGTTTTGAAATAAGTCATCTGGTTTGACCACAGATACCTTCCGTCAATCAGCAGCAATTACTGAGTGTCTTCTAGGCTCACGGCTCTGGCCCTGCCCTTCTTAGCAGCCACTCTACTTGCAGCTGGCCCAGAGTCCTGCTGTGGCCTGGGGCGAGTCCGTGCACCATGGCCATAGGAAACTTGGCCCCCTTTGCTGACCTTCTGGGATGCCTTTGGGGGTCTCTTTCACACACACCCCACCACCCTGACTGGCACCTGCCTGGAGACAGACAGTGGGCGCTGAGGGCCTGGGCCAGGGCTGATCCCACCCAGGTCTTACCCTTCCTTCACTCCACTTCTTTTTCCAAACTGTGAAGCTCCAGCTGACTTCCAAAGTCACTCATTTTACAGAGAAAAACACATGGAAATGCTAACATGGATTAAGATCATGCAAAAGACAAGAAAACAAGGAAAGGAAAAAGTTGTTCACGGTTTCTCCATCAGCAGCTCCCCATACTCACTGCTGCGTGGCACAGCTGCCTGGGTCCCAAAGGGCTTCCTCTGTGGGGCAAGTGGGGTTTCAGGGCTGCTGATGCCTGCGTTTCTGGGGGCTTTCATTTCCATCATGAACTGAAAGTGGTAAACATGGGAACCAGAAGGACACCCCACTCTTCAGAGTTCAGCAGCCCCATTTAACTCAGTGATTTTCAGACCACATGGGGCAGCAGAAAAGAAGGTGGAATTTCTAGTCACCAAATGTGTGCTCATGTACTTTTTTTAACCTCTTTGTACCAAAGATTCTTCATTTGATCTCCGTTCATGGAAAACATTAGGATTCAGTTCAGCTGAGTATAGCAAAGATCTGGCAACAGTGTCTTAAAGGCACAAAGGTTTAATTCTCTGACATAAAAGAAGTCTAAAGCAAATACCACAGGGCAGATAAAACAGTTTCATGAGGCCAGTGGACCCCCACGCTGCTTCTGTTTTTCTGTTCTGCCACATGTGGCTTCTCAGAGTCAACTCATGGGACAGATGGCTGCTGGACCTCCAGTCATGGTATCCACATTCCAGGCAGTGGAAAGAAAGCAGGGGGATGTGAGAGAAGTGCCTCCTCCCTCTGGAGGAGACTGAACAGAATTCCCACATTTTCGTGGACATTCCTTTGGCAGAACATCACACAAGGGCCAAGAGTCTGGAAAGAGCCGAGCACACCCACACCTCAAATGAAACTGGTATTCTATTGCCCCGAAGGAAGGGGAAGGTGGATGCAGGAGTGGGTACTGGCAACCTCTCACAGATGTCCAAAAGATATGAAGGAGATGCTCACCACCAGTCTTCTCCTTCCATCCACAGTTAACATGTGATGAGGATCAAAGTCGCACGTTATGATGGCACAGTCTTCCTATTAAGGTGTACGGAAATGAAAGTCGTAGTCGTTCAGTCTTGCCCCAACCATGGTCCTGGAGCTTGCAGCATCCATGGGACCCTTAATTGATGTCAAACACTGCTTCTGAGTGTGTATCCCCAGCCTGTTAGTCAGCTGTGGCTGCTGACTAATACCGCAGAACTGGTGGCTTCGACAAGAGGATCTCATTCTCTCACAGCTCTGGAGGCTGGAAATCCCAGATCGAGGTTCCAGGCCTCCTCTGAGGCCTCTCTTGTCAACGTGTATGGTCATCCTCTCCCAGGGTCCTTACATGGTGATCCCTATATGCTACTGTGTGCTGACCTCCTCTTAGAAGGACACCAATCAGATTGGACCTAATTTCAGCTTAATCATCTCTTCAAAGACTTTACTTCCAATAAGGTCATTTCTGAGATACTAGGGGTGAAGATTTTCAATATATAAATTATCTGGGGACACAATTCAGCCCATAACACCTCCCAAAGCAGGACTCTTGTCACCATTCTCTATTTAAGACCCTGCTAATAATTTAATGGAACTACACTTCAATATTTCTGAGAATGTTTCTCCCACTCCTCTGTATTTCGCCAGAGCAGAGGGACATTAATATCTGGTTCAGATGACTGATTCCTGGAAGTCATAATAAACAGAACTTCAGTGGCTCAAAGGGCCAAGCTTTTGGTGTTTCTGGGGGGAAAAAAGGAAACTAATTTTAGGGACACTGTCATTTTTCTAGTTAAGTGCAGGAACTCTCATTTTGGACCATTTAGCCTAAAATAAGTTCACCACTCATCTTGAGTTTCTCGAGCCCTCTTAAGCTTCTCAGATCAGTCCCAGCCACAGGTCTGGTTCAGTGTGACTGCATCATGACTGCTTTTTTTAAGCAAGCCCCACCTCGGCGGACTCTAGGTTTACAGGAATCAGGACATGGCTCAACTGTGCAGGCCCGGGAGGCCTGAAATCAAAGGTGAGCCACAGAGTCATGCTACTGTTCTAGACATCACAAATACTGGGGAGGGAGTGGATGGCCGCCATATTGCAGAGTTAAGGGAGAATGTCCCATTCTCCACAACTCTGGGGCTGAGGGCACCAACACCAGGATCTGCAAAGACATTCAGAGGTGGGGAAGGAAAAGCCAAGGGCAGGACCAGGCCAGTCCAGTCTCGGACACCAGGCGCCATGGCCTCTTCTGGCAAGTTCACCCTCCATGGGAGGCCTGGCTTTACCCTGACACCGAGGCTTCATCACAGGATAAGCAAAGACTCCTCTCGCAGGCTGAAGAGGCTCTCTGCAGCCTTCTTCCCCTTGGACAAAGAGCCCTGGAGTCAAGGTCTGTGTTCTGGTCTTGACGCTGCCCCCAGGCTGGACTGCTTAGCTCCCCATCCAAAAAGGTGAGCCAGTGGAACTAGAGACTTCCAGGCTCCTGTCCATCTCCAAAGTCTTTCAACTTTTTCTCGGGAACCAAGAGGAACTGATTTGTGAACCAGCCTTGTGGGGTGCAGCTGTGCCCTGCTGATCTAGGAGTCCAAACCTGCCGTGTTCTCTGGCGCCCTGTCCCCCACCTTGCCCACAGGGAAAGTGGAGACATGCACTCTGTCAAGACTCAGCTGGACTCAGATCACCTTCCGTCTCCCAGGGCCACCTGCAAACCACTCTTTATCGAGTATGAGCTATGAGGCCAGCTCTCTGCCTCCGAGGATGCAGAACCCATGGATTCTGAGGATGCAGAACCCATGGATTCTGAGGGGCCACTGTGAGACTCGAGTGGGATTTGGGCATCCGAGGGAGGTCCTGAGATGAATCCCGGGGGTTACCCAGGGACGCCTGTACTAGCGTGTGTGTGCGCATGCGCAGCCACGTCTGCCTCTTTGTGACTCCATGGACTGTAGCCTGCCAGTCTCCTCTGTCCATGGAATTTTTTTTCCAGGCAAGAATACTGCTGTGGGTTGCCATTCCCTTCTCCAGGGTATCTTCCTAACCCAGGGATTGAACCCAAATCTGCTATGTCTCCTGCATAGGCAGGTGGATACTTTTTTAACCACTGAGCCATCTGGGAAGCCCCCTGTATTAGAAACAAACTCATTTCTTTCCTCTTCTTAAAACAGATAAACATTCATAGATGATTAAAAACAACAACAACAAAAAAAACAACCTTCCTTTCTCTCAGTTTGAAAGAGACTAAGTCATACACATGTCCTGCACTTTCTGGTGATTAAAGAACAGCTTGACCTGATAAATGGAAATTTTAAGGCACTTACAGGGCCTGGAAAGAAGCTCAGAAGCCAGTTTGAGCACAGAATAAAAATACCATCTGGGTTTTGGTGACAATGAGCAACATTGTTGGCTCTTCTGAGCTCAGACAATTATAAGAATTTTTTTAAGCCTGCACAGTTAAAATGGTAAAAAGATGGTTCATGGTGAAAAAAAGACAAAAATAATTCCTGTATTCGTGTGCTGCACACCCTGGTACAGAGTGCATTCATCGTGTCTGGAAAAGAGGTGGAGGATGGAGAATGTCATCAGGGACACCTTCATCCTCAGTGAGTGTGAGATGGTGTCACCGTGTGTCCAGAGTTTAAGGTTGCCCCGTACACCCAGGAGTAGAGAAGGCAAGGGTGGGTGTGGAAACAGGATGTTGATAAGCTAGGACTACAAGCCCTCTCTCAAAATATTTAGACTCAACTGAAGCCCGGGCGCATCAGTGGGGGACACCCTCATCTTCTTGTCTTGCCGGGAGACTTTGTTCTGGCCTTGAATCAGGACTAGACATCACCGCCCCCGTTTTGCATCTCAGTCCAGATGGCCTGAGTGCTCAGGCTGCCCACCTTCCCCTGGCTCTAGGACCACTGCGTCCTTCAGTTCATACCTAGAGCAGCCCAGGAAGCACAAAGATTTCTCTCTTTAAGGCCAAAAGCCGTGTCTGTGGGCGGGGAGGGGACGCCCGCCCCGATGCTGGGGAGCGCAGATGAGCGGGAAGGAGGGAGACACAGGGCTCTGAGTTCCCCATGGCCCGTGAGCAGGGAGGAAGAGGCAGACGTTCCTGGCGGCTCACATGGACGGAGCCTTTACATGTGTTCAGCACAGTCCCAAGTGTTTTTCACGTGTACTTTCATCTAAAAATAATCACCCAGCAGTTAGACTCTTTCCTATCTGAAAAACCACAGTACTCTTGACCTTCACATACAGTCTGGACACCATCATGCCTTCTCTGTTTCCCAACCCCGTGACACACACATACACTCATACACACAACATTCACACATGACACACACACACACAGACTCATATACACACTCATACACACTCACACACACAATACACACAGTCACACACACATACTCATACACACACACACATGACACACACATACACACACATACTCATACACACATTCAATATACACACAATACACACAGTCACACACACATACACGCACACACACATGACATGCACTCTCACACACGACACACATACACACACTCATACACACACACACAACACAGTCACACACACACATACTCATTCACACACGACACACACACACATACAACACACACTGAAACACAGACACACACACTTGCTGTCCTAATACAAGTGTGTCCTAATGCCTTGCCTTGCATTCTTGAACCAACTTTAATCAGCCTGTCACCTCCACTAGTGTCCCCAAGTAAATCTCAAGGTCGCAGCGATGATCTCGTTGCTCAATGCAACTTTCTGTTAAAAAAAGGTTTCTAACAATTTTAGAGGCTACTTTCCAGTGTGGCCCCTAATGTAAACTGTGGCCCTGGGATGATGGTGATGCGTCAGTGCAGGCTCACTGGTGGCGACAAACGTGCCATCTGGGGGCGGGGGCGTCAACAGTGGAGGAAGGTGTGCCTGAGGAGAGAAAGGGGGCTTATGGGAAATCTCTCAATATTGCTGTGAACTTAAACCCATTCCAGAAAAATCGTGTCTTCTTTTATTTTTAATTTTTATTTTAATTGTCCATGCTGCACGGCTTGTAGGACCTTAGTTCCCCAACCAGCCAGGAATTGAACCCAGGCCCTCGCTGATGAAAGTGCAGAGTCCTAACCACTAGACCACCAGGGAATTCCCCAGATGTCTTTAAAATTTTTTTAAAGTAGCAGCTGCTGAGCCTGTATGACACCAAGTAACAAAGTGCAGAGCCCACCTTCAGGCAACCCCAGACAGACTGTGTTCTCTGGAGGTCCTGCAGCCTCACATCAGCTCCTCAGAGGCCCAGGTTGTTGTTGTTCAGTTGGTCTGTCATGTCCGACTCTTTTCAACCTCACAGACACACAAGGCTTCCCTGTCCTTCACCATCTCCTGAGCTTGCTCAAACTCAAGTCCATTGAGTCGGTGATGCCATCCAACCATCTCATCCTCTGTCATCCCCTTCTCCTCCTGCCCTCAATCTTTCCCAACCCAGGAATCCCCTACAAGCTCCATTTCAGGCCTCCTCTAGCACGGGGCCCATGGGACAAAGCTGTGGTCGGGGAGGTGCTGTGTGGATGGGAACCTGGAAATACCCATGTGGGTGGGAGCTATATGAGAATAAAGGTCAGATGCTGCCATGTCACCACTTCCACATCCAGGAAAGGCGCTGCTGGCTCCAGGCGTCTGGAGAAAGCTGGTCCAGAGGCCACAACTGAGGTCTGGAGGCAGGACTGAGACTGGCTTCTGCCCAGACCCACACCCCGGATTCAGTCTGCTCAAGCCCAGCTGCAGGGAGAAGGGGCCGACTTGCCCCAGCACAGCATCTCCTGACCTGACCCTGCCTCCCAAAGAAAGATCCAGAAAGTGGCAGGAACAATGTCTGGGCCAGGATGAGGGGGCAGACTCACAACCTGAGCTCCTCCCAGAACAGGCCCAAGGCTCCCAGGCTGACCTTCAGGGCCTTCTGCCCTGCCCTCCCACAAGACATGCCAGGGACCCATGGGATGCAGTTCTTCCTGGGTGTGGTGGGCCTGGGGCAGGTGGAAGTGTGCAGAGGGGCGAGGGAGAAGTAAGGGGCAAACCCAGGAGTGGGGAGGCAGGAAGCCGAGCCCTGCCCAGCACAATCACAACCATCTCGCTTTTCCCTTTTCTGAGGTTCGGGGTCCAAAGTGGGCTCCCAACAGATGCAGTTTTCCCACTAATGTTTTATTTCAAGGTGTACAAACATCATAGCATTGTTTTTGATGCTTCACTTCAAAAATATTCACCGAAACGAGTGATCTCACCATCCACGTATCCTCATATAGAAATATCCAGAGAACAAGTCTTCATAAAGCAGTGCTTGCCAAAAATATCGTTTCCTAATACCCTTGCTTATGGAAAAATTAAGTGTCTATACTAAAGGTTCAGCAAGGAGTCGGAAGAAGGATCCGTGCATGATGGAGGCTAGAACATTCCCAGAAAGCCTCGTTACGTCTTATGTTTAAATAGATAAGGCAGCTCAGGCCCCAGACCTAAAATCTAAGGAATTCCCTGGTGGTTCAGTGGCTCAGACTCCACACTTCCAATGCAGGGCACCAGGATTCCATCCCCGGTCAGGGAACTAGGTCCCCCATGATACAACTAAGACTCAGCATAGCCAAATAAACAAATAAATATTTAAACAAACAAATACCTAAAACCTAGAAACGAAAAGATTCCTGAGTTTTTTTCTCTGAAACTCTGTCCTCCTCTGGGTTTCTCCGGGGCATGTAGTACAGGGGAAGAAAGTTTTTCCTACCGCTCATTCAAGTTCTTTGGCTGGTCTGATCGTTAAATCCATTAATGCACAGGAAAAGAGGCAAACAAAATGACTTACGTACAGAAGCCCCAGAAAGACACAAAGACTCAAAAGGCAACCAGATAACTGAAGCTTGTGGAACATCCTGAGCTAAGGCAAGTGGTGGGGAGGCCAGGGGGAGAGGCACCCTTCACGTGAAGGCAGAGGAGATGCTTGGAAAACAGGAGCTGCCCTATGAAGCAGGTAAGCTTCTTAGGTAAAAAGTTTCCTTGGTGAGTGCTCTCTTTCTGGTATAAGCTCCCTCTCCGATGTAAGCAGGCGGAGGAGGAGGTACAGAGCCTTTCCTGAATCTGCTGGGGGCTGATTACATTTAGTTCAAAATAATCATTTGCAAGTGGCGTATTTGGGNTTGGGGGAGGTCGTTCCTTTTTCTTTGTCTTCCACTGATTGGATGAGTGTGTTGTGTATGTGCGCTCAGTCGCTCAGTCTTGTCCAGCTCTTTGCAACGCCATGGACTATAACCCATGAGGCTCCTTTGTCCAAGGGATTTTTCAGGCAATAATACTGGTGTGGGTTGCCATGCCCTTCTCCAGGGGATCTTCCCAACCCAGGGATCAAGCCCACATCTCCTGTGTCTCCTGCATTGGCAGGTGGGTTCTTTACCGCTAGTACCACCTGGGAAGCTGATTAGATGAGACCTCCACCCCAATACAGACAGCAATTTGCTTTACAAAGTCTACTGATTAAATGTTAATCTCATTTAAGAACTACCTTCAAATAAACGTCCAAAATCATATTTGACTAAAATCTGGAGACCACAGCCTAGCCAAGTTGACATGTAAAACTGTGACTAATCAGATTTTAAATTCAGCTTTATTTTTAAAAATGAGTTAAGTTTTTGTAAGCTTCCCAGTGGAAATGAACAATGCAAGAATGAGAATAGATGATGACACGTGGGTTTCTCAGCCCTTGGATGCGATATCTGTGCAGGACAGATGTGCAGCTGTAACTCTGCGTCATCAACAGACACTCCTGTCTTCAGTCCCACCTACGTGCAAGTGATCAGGCAAGTATGTTACTCACGCCCTCTTCATTTTGCTGTTGTTGTTTTTCAGCCTCTAAGTCATGTCTGATTCTTCGAGACCCCATGGACTACGGCATGGAAAGCTTTCCTGTCCTTCACCATCTCCGGGAGCTTTCTCAAACTCATGTCCATTGAGTTGGTGATGCCATCCAACCACTCATCCTCTGTCATCCCCTTCTCCTCTTGCCTTCAATCTATCCCAGTATCAGGGTCTTTTCTAATGAGTTGGCTTTTCCCATTAGGTGGCCAAAGTATTGGAGCTTCCACTTTAGCATCAGTCCTTCCCATGAATATTGATTTCCTTTAGGGTTGACTGGTTTGATCTCCTTAGAATCCAGGGGACTCCCAAGAGTCTTCTCCCATTTTTCTTATTGCTTTTTTCCCTTATAAGGATGAAAATACAATGGAATTAATGATAATTCATGAGAACGTGGCAATTCATAAGCATTGCCATGGCTAAAAGTACCACAGGTTGTCCATGATGGGCCGATGCACTGGACACATCTATCCCAGGCTGGATGTCTGACAGATCAGGAAGTGCTAGGGGCTGTTGAATCATCGCTGGGTGTGGGAGCCATCCTGTGCATGGTGGGAGGTTGTGCAGCATCGCTGGCCTCACAACCTGTCAGATGTCAGTAGCAACCCTCTTAGTTTTTGACAACCAAAAACATCTCCAGACGTTGCCCAGTGTCCCCTGGCTGGAGGGGGCCTGAGAGCATCAGGTGAGGGCAGCAGGATCCAGGGTGTGTAGGGGGTGGGAGGATCCCGGGGGTCACTGCAGGCTGAAGCTACTAGGCCACACAGACTGTGCACAGGAAAGCCAATGGCCTTGGTGGAAGGTAGAGGTGGTTCAGATGTGGACAGGGGCCCAGGCACCGCAGGGTTTGGAGCTCTCCTGTTGAGAGTTGGTATGCAGATCCGAGGTCCGCAGCAGTCCATTCTGGGCCCAGACCTTTCCTTCCCATCCAGAGCCTCGGGGTGGGCTTGCTGCAGGAAACCTGTGGCCTTCACCACTGTAAATACTTGACCAAGACCAGCTGAAATGCCACCATCCCTGGAGACCCAGCACCAGGCTGGCTTTAGGCTCTGGGGATTCAGCACCAGCAGTGTGGTCCACACTGTCTCCCTCTCAGGAGAGCATGTGAATGCATAACTGGAGAGGCCCCTTACTGGACCATCCCTGGTTCAGTACAGGGCCCATGAAGGGCTTCCAGACTCACAAGTGATCCACATGCCCAGGTACTGGGACTTTCCCCTGAGGAGCCTTCCCAGACGGCTGTGTGTGTCTTACAGAACCTCAAGGATGCTCAGGGCATCATAGAGGTGACATGCAGGACAATGAGCACCAGCAGACTGAGGTGCTGCCCCACCCCACTACTTGTGAGCAGTCCGGATAGGAAAATGCAGAGCTTCCATTTTCAAAAACAGGCTGAGCAGACTCCAGAGAAGAGATACAGACCCCAGATGAACACATGAAAAGATGCTCAACATCATCTGTCACCAGGGAAATGAACAGTAACGTGATCATGAGATACCACTACGTATCTATTGTATCTCTAAGTTGTGTCTGACTCTTTTTCGATCCCATGGGCTATAGCCCACCAGGCTCCTCTGTCCATGAGATTTCCCAGGCAAGAATATTGGATGGGTTGCCATTTCCTTTTACAGGGGATCTTCCTGGCTCAGGGATTGAACCCACATCTGCATTGCAGGCGGATTCTTTACCACTGAGCCACTTAGGAATCCCAACAGGTATCCATTCTCCCTCCAAACTCCCCTTCCATCCAAGCTGCCATATGATATTGAGCAAAGTTCCTTGTGCTATACAGTAGTTCCTGTTGGTTATCCATTTTAAATATAACAGTGTGTATATATCCATCTCAAACTCCCTAACTGTCCCTTCTTCCCATCTTTCCCCTCAACCTCGGGCAAACATAAGTTCGTTCTCTAAGTCTCTGCGTCTCTGTTTTATAAGTTCATTTGAATCATTTCGTTTTAGACTCCACATATACGGGATGTCATAGGACGTTTCTCCTTCTCTGTCTAACTTTCTTCACACAGCATGACAATCTCTAGGTTCATCCACTTTGCTGCAAATGGCATTTTTTCATTTGTTTTAATGGCTGAGTAATATTCCATTGTATATATGTACCACGTCTTCTATATGGGTCTATTTATATGGCATTCCGGGAAAAACAAAAATATTGGGACCTATACCAGGGGTGCTGAGGGTGTGGGGAGAGGGGACCAGCAGCGAAGGGACAGGAGAGGGCTTTTAGGGGTGATGGCAATGCTCTGTACCTTGATGGAGATGAGCTGTACATCTGAAAATGATGAACTTTTTATTGAGATACAACTGACATGTAACATCATATTAATTTCAGGTGTGCAACATAACTATTTCTGTATATATTGCAAAATGAGTGAATTTTATCAGCTGTACATTTTATCTCAATAAATCCATCTTAGAGAGGAAAACGTAAAGAATGCAAAGCAAGCTCTTCTTCAGAAGATGCGAAGACTCAAGGTCACAGGATCCTGAAATTTTCTGAAATCTTGGGACTTCCCTGGTGGCTCAGTGGCTGGGACTCTGCACTCTCAATGCAGGGGACCTGCGTTTGATCCCTGGGTGGGGAATTAGATTCCACATGATGCAACTGAGAGTTCCCATGCTGCAAGTGAAGATCCCACTTGCCACGACTAAGGCCTGGCACAGCCAAAAAATAAATACTTGGAAAATCCTCTGAAATCTCAGCATGGAAGGGGAGCAGGTTTTGCCATCCCCAAATACGCCACTTGCAAATGATTATTTTGAACTAAATGTAATCAGCCCCCAGCAGATTCAGGAAAGGCTCTGTACCTCCTCCTCCGCCTGCTTACATCGGAGAGGGAGCTTATACCAGAAAGAGAGCACTCACCAAGGAAACTTTTTACCTAAGAAGCTTACCTGCTTCATAGGGCAGCTCCTGTTTTCCAAGCATCTCCTCTGCCTTCACGTGAAGGGTGCCTCTCCCCCTGGCCTCCCCACCACTTGCCTTAGCTCAGGATGTTCCACAAGCTTCAGTTATCTGGTTGCCTTTTGAGTCTTTGTGTCTTTCTGGGGCTTCTGTATGTAAGTCATTTTGTTTGCCTCTTTTCCTGTGCATTAATGGATTTAACGATCAGACCAGCCAAAGAACTTGAATGAGCGGTAGGAAAAACTTTCTTCCCCTGTACTACATGCCCCGGAGAAACCCAGAGGAGGACAGAGTTTCAGAGAAAAAAACTCAGGAATCTTTTCGTTTCTAGGTTTTAGGTATTTGTTTGTTTAAATATTTATTTGTTTATTTGGCTATGCTGAGTCTTAGTTGTATCATGGGGGACCTAGTTCCCTGACCGGGGATGGAATCCTGGTGCCCTGCATTGGAAGTGTGGAGTCTGAGCCACTGAACCACCAGGGAATTCCTTAGATTTTAGGTCTGGGGCCTGAGCTGCCTTATCTATTTAAACATAAGACGTAACGAGGCTTTCTGGGAATGTTCTAGCCTCCATCATGCACGGATCCTTCTTCCGACTCCTTGCTGAACCTTTAGTATAGACACTTAATTTTTCCATAAGCAAGGGTATTAGGAAACGATATTTTTGGCAAGCACTGCTTTATGAAGACTTGTTCTCTGGATATTTCTATATGAGGATACGTGGATGGTGAGATCACTCGTTTCGGTGAATATTTTTGAAGTGAAGCATCAAAAACAATGCTATGATGTTTGTACACCTTGAAATAAAACATTAGTGGGAAAACTGCATCTGTTGGGAGCCCACTTTGGACCCCGAACCTCAGAAAAGGGAAAAGCGAGATGGTTGTGATTGTGCTGGGCAGGGCTCGGCTTCCTGCCTCCCCACTCCTGGGTTTGCCCCTTACTTCTCCCTCGCCCCTCTGCACACTTCCACCTGCCCCAGGCCCACCACACCCAGGAAGAACTGCATCCCATGGGTCCCTGGCATGTCTTGTGGGAGGGCAGGGCAGAAGGCCCTGAAGGTCAGCCTGGGAGCCTTGGGCCTGTTCTGGGAGGAGCTCAGGTTGTGAGTCTGCCCCCTCATCCTGGCCCAGACATTGTTCCTGCCACTTTCTGGATCTTTCTTTGGGAGGCAGGGTCAGGTCAGGAGATGCTGTGCTGGGGCAAGTCGGCCCCTTCTCCCTGCAGCTGGGCTTGAGCAGACTGAATCCGGGGTGTGGGTCTGGGCAGAAGCCAGTCTCAGTCCTGCCTCCAGACCTCAGTTGTGGCCTCTGGACCAGCTTTCTCCAGACGCCTGGAGCCAGCAGCGCCTTTCCTGGATGTGGAAGTGGTGACATGGCAGCATCTGACCTTTATTCTCATATAGCTCCCACCCACATGGGTATTTCCAGGTTCCCATCCACACAGCACCTCCCCGACCACAGCTTCATCCCATGGGCCCTGTGCTAGAGGAGGCCTGAGATGGAGCTTGTAGAGGATTCCTGGGTTGGGAAAGATTGAGGGCAGGAGGAGAAGGGGATGACAGAGGATGAGATGGTTGGATGGCATCACCGACTCAACGGACTTGAGTTTGAGCAAGCTCAGGAGATGGTGAAGGACAGGGAAGCCTTGTGTGTCTGTGGGGTTGAAAAGAGTCGGACATGACAGACCAACTGAACAACAACAACCTGGGCCTCTGAGGAGCTGATGTGAGGCTGCAGGACCTCCAGAGAACACAGTCTGGACCACTGTCTGTCTGGGGTTGCCTGAAGGTGGGCTCTGCACTTTGTTACTTGGTGTCATACAGGCTCAGCAGCTGCTACTTTAAAAAAATTTTAAAGACATCTGGGGAATTCCCTGGTGGTCTAGTGGTTAGGACTCTGCACTTTCATCAGCGAGGGCCTGGGTTCAATTCCTGGCTGGTTGGGGAACTAAGGTCCTACAAGCCGTGCAGCATGGACAACTAAAATAAAAATTAAAAATAAAAGAAGACACGATTTTTCTGGAATGGGTTTAAGTTCACAGCAATATTGAGAGATTTCCCATAAGCCCCCTTTCTCTCCTCAGGCACACCTTCCTCCACTATTGACGCCCCCGCCCCCAGATGGCATGTTTGTCGCCACCAGTGAGCCTGCACTGACGCATCACCATCATCCCAGGGCCACAGTTTACATTAGGGGCCACACTGGAAAGTAGCCTCTAAAATTGTTAGAAACCTTTTGTTAACAGAAAGTTGCATTGAGCAACGAGATCATCACTGCGACCTTGAGATTTACTTGGGGACAGTAGTGGAGGTGACAGGCTGATTAAAGTTGGTTCAAGAATGCAAGGCAAGGCATTAGGACACACTTGTATTAGGACAGCAAGTGTGTGTGTCTGTGTTTCAGTGTGTGTTGTATGTGTTGTGTGTGTCGTGTGTGAATGAGTATGTGTGTGTGTGACTGTGTTGTGTGTGTGTATGAGTGTGTGTATGTGTGTCATGTGTGTGAGAGTGCATGTCATGTGTGTGTGCGTGTATGTGTGTGTGACTGTGTGTATTGTGTGTATATTGAATGTGTGTATGAGTATGTGTGTGTATGTGTGTGTCATGTGTGAATGTGTGTGACAGTGCATGTCGTGTGTGTGTGTATGAGTATGTGTGTGTGACTGTGTGTATTGTGTGTGTGAGTGTGTATGAGTGTGTATATGAGTCTGTGTGTGTGTGTCATGTGTGAATGTTGTGTGTATGAGTGTATGTGTGTGTCACGGGGTTGGGAAACAGAGAAGGCATGATGGTGTCCAGACCGTATGTGAAGGTCAAGAGTAGTGTGGTTTTTCAGATAGGAAAGAGTCTAACTGCTGGGTGATTATTTTTAGATGAAAGTACACGTGAAAAACACTTGGGACTGTGCTGAACACATGTAAAGGCTCCGTCCATGTGAGCCGCCAGGAACGTCTGCCTCTTCCTCCCTGCTCACGGGCCATGGGGAACTCAGAGCCCTGTGTCTCCCTCCTTCCCGCTCATCTGCGCTCCCCAGCATCGGGGCGGGCGTCCCCTCCCCGCCCACAGACACGGCTTTTGGCCTTAAAGAGAGAAATCTTTGTGCTTCCTGGGCTGCTCTAGGTATGAGCTGAAGGACGCAGTGGTCCTAGAGCCAGGGGAAGGTGGGCAGCCTGAGCACTCAGGCCATCTGGACTGAGATGCAAAACGGGGGCGGTGATGTCTAGTCCTGATTCAAGGCCAGAACAAAGTCTCCCGGCAAGACAAGAAGATGAGGGCGTCCCCCACTGATGCGCCCGGGCTTCAGTTGAGTCTAAATATTTTGAGAGAGGGCTTGTAGTCCTAGCTTATCAACATCCTGTTTCCACACCCACCCTTGCCTTCTCTACTCCTGGGTGTACGGGGCAACCTTAAACTCTGGACACACGGTGACACCATCTCACACTCACTGAGGATGAAGGTGTCCCTGATGACATTCTCCATCCTCCACCTCTTTTCCAGACACGATGAATGCACTCTGTACCAGGGTGTGCAGCACACGAATACAGGAATTATTTTTGTCTTTTTTTCACCATGAACCATCTTTTTACCATTTTAACTGTGCAGGCTTAAAAAAATTCTTATAATTGTCTGAGCTCAGAAGAGCCAACAATGTTGCTCATTGTCACCAAAACCCAGATGGTATTTTTATTCTGTGCTCAAACTGGCTTCTGAGCTTCTTTCCAGGCCCTGTAAGTGCCTTAAAATTTCCATTTATCAGGTCAAGCTGTTCTTTAATCACCAGAAAGTGCAGGACATGTGTATGACTTAGTCTCTTTCAAACTGAGAGAAAGGAAGGTTGTTTTTTTTGTTGTTGTTGTTTTTAATCATCTATGAATGTTTATCTGTTTTAAGAAGAGGAAAGAAATGAGTTTGTTTCTAATACAGGGGGCTTCCCAGATGGCTCAATGGTTAAAAAAGTATCCACCTGCCTATGCAGGAGACATAGCAGATTTGGGTTCAATCCCTGGGTTAGGAAGATACCCTGGAGAAGGGAATGGCAACCCACAGCAGTATTCTTGCCTGGAAAAAAAATTCCATGGACAGAGGAGACTGGCAGGCTACAGTCCATGGAGTCACAAAGAGGCAGACGTGGCTGCGCATGCGCACACACACGCTAGTACAGGCGTCCCTGGGTAACCCCCGGGATTCATCTCAGGACCTCCCTCGGATGCCCAAATCCCACTCGAGTCTCACAGTGGCCCCTCAGAATCCATGGGTTCTGCATCCTCAGAATCCATGGGTTCTGCATCCTCGGAGGCAGAGAGCTGGCCTCATAGCTCATACTCGATAAAGAGTGGTTTGCAGGTGGCCCTGGGAGACGGAAGGTGATCTGAGTCCAGCTGAGTCTTGACAGAGTGCATGTCTCCACTTTCCCTGTGGGCAAGGTGGGGGACAGGGCGCCAGAGAACACGGCAGGTTTGGACTCCTAGATCAGCAGGGCACAGCTGCACCCCACAAGGCTGGTTCACAAATCAGTTCCTCTTGGTTCCCGAGAAAAAGTTGAAAGACTTTGGAGATGGACAGGAGCCTGGAAGTCTCTAGTTCCACTGGCTCACCTTTTTGGATGGGGAGCTAAGCAGTCCAGCCTGGGGGCAGCGTCAAGACCAGAACA
>SJYW01020645.1:185494-217208 GCA_006410735.1 Raphicerus campestris | reverse complement strand
TTCTGTCATGAATCGACTCAGCATGAGGTGGCCAAAGGATTGTAGCTTCAGTTTCAGCATCAGTCCTTCCAGTGAATACTCAGGGTTGATTTCCTTTAAGATCGATTGGTTTGATCTCCTTGCTATCCAAGGGACTCTCAAGAGTCTTCTCCAGCACCACAGTTCGAAAGCATCAATTTTTTGATGCTCAGCCTTTTTTGTGGTCCAACTCTCATATCCGTACATGACTACTGGAAAAACCACAGAGTTTTGACTATATGGACCTTTGTCAGCAGAGTGATGCCTCTGTCTTTTGATACGATGTCTAGGCTTGTTATAGCTTTTCTTCCAAGGAGCAAGTGTTTTTTAATTGCATGGACTACACTGGCCCCATCTTTCATGAGAGCAGCTTATAGAACGGCACACATGGCACACATATAGATGATAAATCTCATCTAAATCCATGCTTATTACATAGTTCATAGTCAATATTGAGAACTACAACTGCTATTACACTCACACACACAGGAGTCCTCTCCCAATCTTGCTGAAGACAAAAGGACTGCTAGGAACTGGTGTGGAGGTGTTGATGTGATCTGGTGGCTCGGGAGCAACTTCGGCTGAACTGGGGGACCTTGAGGTGTCTATGTCTTTAAGGACCAGGGTGGTGAGAAGAGGGAGCAGGAAATCAGGTCCTGTCTAGAAGGGGAAGAGCACAGAGGACTGATGCTGCTGCTGGGGGAGGTTCTTCAGTTTGGTCCCCAACCTCTTCTTACCATGATGTGTAAAGACCGGCCTTCTCAGCAGTGAGAATGCAGTGGAACTTACACTCAGCCTGAGAGAGAGAGAGAGCGGGGGCCCACCCAGTTCTGAGGCTCACTGAGCATTTGACATGACTTACACTGTGCAAACAATTGTTCTAATCCATTCACACAGAAGGTAACATTTCACTTCTCTTTCCCTTCCTTTTTTTCTATATCATCATATGCTTTTCAAAGACCTTTCCCTACCTCTAATATGCAAACAGGAACACTGGCCTCATGTGTAATAGGCTTAATAGTAGCCTCAAGATGTGTGTGTACACATGTGTGTACACTTGGTCATGTCCAACTATTTTGCGACCCTATGGACTATAGCCCACCAGGCTCCTCTGTCCATGGAATTTTCCAGGCAAGAATGTTGGAGTGTGTTGCCATTTCCTACTCCAAGAGATCTTCCTGATCCAGGGATCAAACCTGCATCACTTGCATCTCCTACATTGGCAGGTGGACTCTTGACCACTGTCAGTTCAGTTCAGTTCAGTGATTCAGTCCTGTCTGACTCTTTGCGATGCCATAGACTGCAGCATGCCAGGCCTCCCTGTCCATCACAACTCCTGGAGTTTACTTAAACTCATGTCCATTGAGTCGNTCCCTTTGCTGGGGCCTTCTCTAGTGGCAGCAAGTGGGGGCTACTCTTCATCGTGGTGCACACACTTCTCATTGCAATGGCATCTCTTGTAGCAGAGCACAAGCTTTAGGTGCATAGAGTTCAGTAGCTGCAGCACGCAGGCTCAGGAGTTGTGGTGCACTGGCTTAATTGCTCATGGGCATATGCAATCTTCCAGGACCAGGGATCAAACCCAGGTCCCCTGCACTGGCAGGCAGACTCTCACCCACAGCACCAGTCCTATCACTCAGACCCCTTTCCTTGAAATGTTCTTAAACAGGAGACACCAACGTGGCTCCTCCTGAGGCAACTAGAAGGGATGCAGGCAGAGAACTGCTTCTGGCATCTGGTGTCGTACACTAAAAACCAGACAACTGAGCTTCTAGCTCTAGCAACACAGCTGATACAGGTTTTCTTACCTGTAAAGCACGCTCACCCAGCCTAACCACACAGAACTGTAAAACTCAAGGCCCTTTGAAAGACTTACAATCACTGTTCTTTTACGTTCAAAGCCACTTTTTGCTCGACCACAATTCAGCTCAAAATACAAAAAAACTTTTATAAAGTTTTTAAACAGTTGCAGCAAAGACTCTGAGGCACAAGATTCTTCCTTTGAGACTGAGTCCTCTTAAAACGAGAGAAATGAAAACAGTTCACAATAGAGCTGTTCACTTGGGACACGTTTTTCATTTTAGTCAACCTAAGACAAGATGATTTCTTACACATATTCCTCAAACATTCCATAAATTATTTTATCTTAGGTCATGTGCATAAATTCAACTTTAAAAAACATTTTATCTGAAAATTAAGAATTTTGAAAAGTGTTAAACAACATGGGTTTAAAATCCAGGAATTAAGACATCAGTCCTAAAAATTATCGCTTTAAAAGGCAGTCTCCAGAACTCACTGAGGGTCCAGAGGTTAGGCTTGGGACTTTCCACCACAGGGGGAACAGACTGGACCCCTGGTAGGGGAACTAAAATCCGGCATGTCCTACTCAAACAAAAAGCAGTCTCCTCGCCCTTCCAATCTGATCTGTTCTGGCTTCGGGGAATACATCTAGATGTATGTTTATCTTGCCCAACAGAACCTTTCTTTAGTGTTTACAGTTTGGCATTTCTGTCACACTAATTTTCCGGTTTTGAATGAGTGAAGTGAGTTTTCTAATTGACGAGCTTGTAACATTCATACAAGAAAAGCACAGTCTACCAGACAGCAAATGAGAATTAACAAGAGAGGGGGAAAAAAGTTAGCTGCCCAGTGATCTTTAAATCAATGACTATACAAGTGAAGGCGTTTGGGAACGCGCAGCTGACAAGCAGATGCCACGGGAGGCTGAAACACAGAGCAGCCACCCCCACCTGTTCAAGTGGAAGGAACCTGGAGGCCAGTCCACCCCAAGTCAGCCCTGAGTGGTACCCACGACCGGACCGCCCTGGTCGGTTCTTCTCGACAGGTCGCAGCCCGCGTGCCTCCACAGGCATCTGCGCCACGGGAGGCATCTGGACCTGGAGGTACCTGGGGTACCAGGCTGCCGCCGTCGGAGAACCGTCCTCCGAGGGGGCGAGCGGAGGCGCAGGCGCACCGCGCCGGGCCGGGGGCACCAGCTGGCGAGCCCACCGACGCGTGACTCTGCGGCGCCAAGCCCACGGGGGCCGCCTCTTGTGCGCCCTCGCGATGCGCGCCCCTCTAGACTTCGCTGCCGCCTCCCCTCAGGGCCGCCCGTGGGACACGGGCACCCCGCCTAGGGCCGGGAGAGGACACGGGCGCGGGCGGCGCGGGAGGAGGAAGAACCTCGAGCGGAAGGCGCGCGCGGGAGGACGCGACAGCGGCAGCAGCGGTGGCGGTGACCCGGCTGCCGTCAGGCCCGCCCTCGCCCAGCCCCCGGCGCTGCGCACCTCCCTCGCCCCGCCCCCCCGCGGCCCGGTAGCCAATCATAGCGCCGCGCACGTGACGAGCGCTGCCTGCGATGACCTCATCCCTGGTGTGGGATGACGTCAAATTCAAGATGGATGGAATCACAGCGGCAGCGGCGGCTGCGGCGCGCGCGAGCCGAGTGTGAGCGGAAAGGGGCCTGACGTCTGCCTCGGGGCTGAAGACCGGTGAGTAACTGTCACGCCCCTCGCCCCAGGGGAACTGCGGGGCTCGTGGGAAGCCATAGCCTCCCCGCAAAACGCGGCCTTTCCTGACGTAACTCTGAGGTGATCGCTCTCCTCCTTTTTCTCTCCGCCGGCGGGTTGCGGGTACTGAGCGCTTCTGCGCGTGCGCCGGGCCCGGCTCTCACCGAGCATGCCCCAGGCTCCCACGTAGCCGATTGTGCCTTCACACTGCGCATGCTCTTTGCCCGCACTTGGCCTCGCCCTCGCCACTGCGCACGCTCCATCCCTCACTGGGCTTCCCTCGCCGGGCCGGGCTCCGCTCCGCCGGGCGGTTGGGGTACCTTCCGGCTGAGGGCGCGTGCTCCGTGCCGGGCAGGCGTGGAAGCCCGCTGGTGTTCGCCAGGATGCGCGAGCGTACGCGGAAGCTGGGGTGCGGGAGAACCCGCACCTGCCGAGGCCCGCACCCACCGCCTCCTCGAGCCCCGCCTGGCGGCCAGCGGCACATCCAACCATTGACCCAAGTAGACTGCTCTCCCCGCCGCGTCCCCCGACCGACCCCTCCGGCAGGACCCGGTTCCCCGACTTAACACCGCTGGTCGCGAGCCTCCCTGCGGGAATGCGGATCCCCCCCGCCCCAATCGAGAAAACTCTGGTCCGCAACCTGCGGGGTTGGGGTGGGGAACGGGGAGTTGAGTCCTGACTGTCGCGCTGGAGACCCCGCCCCAGAGACCTCCTCTGCCGAAGTCCCCGACACACTTTCTCTCATCGCCCAGACCCCTCACTTGGAGCAAGTTACTGACCCACTACAGAAGAGCATTCCCTTGACCGCAGGAACGCTCCGCGGTCCTGGCCCTTCACCCCGGTTGGTGCGCACTCATTCCGCAGCACTGCTTTACTGCTGGAAGAAGCCCCTCGAGCAGCACGTTAGCGGGCGGGGTGATTTTAGAGACAGGTTCTCCGGCGGGATGGCTTGGCAGTGGGAGGTGGGGGGAGCGTTAACCAGACGCCATGGCCTGGCAGTGGGAGGTGGGGGGAGCGTTAACCAGACGCCGCACGGTCTAGCAGCCTAGGGGTCTTGGTGCCAAAGGTCAGGAGCGGCTCACGACTAGCATCTGAGGGCACCAGCATGTTCAGCAGAGTCCATGAGTTTTCATAACGCTGACCCTGAGTCATCCAGATGGAGCCTGCGTTGTGTACAGGTTCCTTGTTTGGAAGAAAGTGGGTTAATCCATTTTAGATTTCTCCTTGACGGTTATTTTCAAGCCCTTTTTACCCTCCGATGCTTGGAGTTAAATCCTTCATCCACTGTAATGAGTAATAGCCGTCACATTGAGAATCACTAAATATCGATGTTAAAAAATAAAGTAGAAATTTGGGGAACTGGTTTACTTAAAAGTAACTTGAGGTTTAATTCATTCTTCCTGTTAACACTATCCCGCGTTTAATGTGCTTCATTCTGTGGAAATAGAAGTTGGACAGGCTATGACCCCCACCTTAGAGGAACTTAAGATAGTTTACGGCAGGGCACATTACGTGTTTAACAAAAGAGAGGCCAAGTTATTGAGAGAGTGTCTGGGTTAGCGGGAGATGACTGAGGGACCATTTCAGTTGGCCCCAATGTCAGTGGGTTTGAGGAGAGCAGACTGCAGAGCTGTTTATGAGCAGGGCTTGACAGGCTGGGTCACTGGCTAGAAAGGAAAGAGAAGAGGTTTCTAGTTTGAGAGACTTGCTGGTTGGCAGCATACCAAACTAAATGCAATATGTGAAGACCAGCAGATGAAGGGGTCAGAGTCAGGATCTTAGGTATGGTACTGGACAAGGGGCATATCCTGTAATGGAAGAGTTCTGAGAAGTCTAAGCAGTACAGAGTTGGGAGTCATTGGCCAGTGGGATTTAAGGCCACAACCACTCATACCAAAAGCAAAGATAGCTGCCACCTGCAACTCTCCCGGCCCAGCCCAAGTCTCGAGCCTTCCTGATGGTTTCACTCTTTGCCCAGGAGGCACTTGTTGGACCTGCATGAAGCATTAGGAATACACAGCTAAAAACAAGGGTTCTTCCTTTCATGGACTCTTATGAGAGAGTAGATGTGGAGGCAGGTAACTTAAAATAGCTATGTTACTGAAGAAGAGATGAGGTGCTGTGGTGGCTTAGGTGGCTGAGCTCCTGGTCAGGAGCCATCTGTGGAGCTTTGCAGAGGCAATGACATTTGGATCTTTCTGTAGAAGTTCTACCAGTGAAGGAAAGTAAGAAAGACGGTGGGTAGGGTAAGTGCTCATCTGCACGCTGTCCAGGAGGGGTGGGGAGGTGAACTGGGATCAGAATATGAAGATTCTGGTGTGCCAGTCTGGAGAGTTTGGTTGGGTTTTATCTAGGGAGCAATAGAAAAATCGATACAGTATTCTAAAGGGCACTGATGGGACTAGCTCTGCTTTAGGAAAACAAATAAAAGGCGCAGTTTCCACTCCTGCATCTAATTAGAGTGTCAGAGTCCAGAAAAATCAACAAATATTTATTGCTGTGTAAGATAGCGTGTTGGGCATTGTGAAGAGGGTCAAAAGACATTAAATAGAGTCTTAGCCCTTAAATAGCTTCCAGTTCTGCTGGGGGAACAGACAGCTAACAGTACGCGGCACTGAAGAAACTGTGGGATAATACTGGGGTTGAAAGGTGTTTGCTCAGTGCAGACAGCAGTGGTCCAGGAAGGTGTGTATGGAGTAGTGATCTAGGGCGGCCATAACAGAGCACCACAGATCAGGGGCCTTGANGGCACTGAAGAAACTGTGGAATAATACTGGGGTTGAAAGGTGTTTGCTCAGTGCAGACAGCAGTGGTCCAGGAAGGTGTGTATAGAGTAGTGATCTAGGGCGGCCATAACAGAGCACCACAGATCAGGGGCCTTGAACACCATTGTGGAGCCTCAGAGTCCAAGATGAAGGCTTTGCAGGGTCGATTTCTCCTGAGGCCACTCTGCTCAGCTTGTGGATAGTCGTCTTTGTATTTACAAAGTCTCTCTCTGTGTCTGTGTCCTTATCCCCACCTCTTAGAGAAGCACCACCCCATTTGGGGGGANGCGGCACTGAAGAAACTGTGGGATAATACTGGGGTTGAAAGGTGTTTGCTCAGTGCAGACAGCAGTGGTCCAGGAAGGTGTGTATGGAGTAGTGATCTAGGGCGGCCATAACAGAGCACCACAGATCAGGGGCCTTGAACACCATTCTGGAGCCTCAAAGTCCAAGATGAAGGCTTTGCAGGGTCGATTTCTCCTGAGGCCGCTCTGCTCAGCTTGTGGATGGTCATCTTCTCTGTATTTACAAAGTCTCTCTCTGTGTCTGTGTCCTTATCCCCACCTCTTAGAGAAGCACCACCCCATTTGGGGGGACCTTAGGGCCCACCCTTAAGGATTCGTTGTAACTTCTGATCTCGTAGGGGACCCCGTCCCCATATCCACTTACATTCTGAGGTGCTGGGGTTAGACCTTGTGGGACAGTCCAGCCCATGACTGAAGGTTTAATGGAGGAAATGGGCCTTGAGCTGAGCTTGGAAGAGTGAGCGAGCTTCAGCTGAGCATTGTCAGGGGAGGGGTCAGAGGAGGTCTGGGACACTGCAAATTGGGTAATAGAAGAGGTGAGACCTGCAGGTCTTGTCTCCGAGACAAAGTATCTGAAGCAGGAAGTTATCACAAGGCAATAACTAAAGCAAAGAGAATTTAAAAAGTAGTTTGAAACCAGATTGATAGAACCCTGAAGTCCATGTTTTTAAAATTTTGCGTTTTAGCCTATGGAGAGCCATTGTTTTCATCGTTTTATTTTTTACCGAGGTCTTAGGTGTCAGCGAAGCTGTGATGTCAGGGCATTTCCCGAGCATCTTCTGTGAACCCTGGTTACTCCCCCAAGTCCTAGCACCCTGTTTATTTCCTTGTAGCTCTTAACAAAGTCAGAGTTACCTTCTTTGTTTCCTTGTTCACTGTCTGATTTACCCCACAAGAAAGTGGGGCCTTGTCTGTCTTAGGCACCTCTGTATTCCTAATGTCTAACTGCGCCTTGCACATAATAGGAGCTGAGTAAATAAGCTGAATTAATGATAGTAATATTAATGTGCACATCCACGGAATGATCAGAGCTTTGTTTTAAGAAGCCAATCTGGCAGCAGTATTAATAAAAGGTGGATTTGGAGAGCATGATGGGAAGAACCTAATACCACTTGAAAATATGTTAGGGTCCTTTCATAACGAGCAGAAACTGACGGACCAGCTTAAATAGAAAAAGAAATTGACTTTAAAAGTGGAGGGTTGTTCTTGAGAGTGAAGGAAAAAACGAAGAATGGGGCCAGGAAGGATGAAAACCAGGGCAACTGCAGGAGTCTGGATTGTGGGCCCTGCAGGCTGCATTTTCAGGCTGTGACTGAGATGCACTGGCTCCGCTCGGTTCTGCCTTTGTTGTTCTGAGCCCACTTTCCAAAAGAGAATTTCCTACCAGGCTTAGCCAGCCCTGAGTGAGGCCCGACAGACCACTCAGGATGGCACACTCCAGTGCAAGGAGGACCGGCTGCCCAGCGGCCAGCACCAAGCAGGAGGCTGCTTTAGTCGCCGAGGTGCCTTCTCCTGGCCGTGGCCAAGCACACACCCTTAGACCAGATCAGACCCTCTCTAGGGAGACTGAGCATGTGGGAAATGGGACCCAAGGCAGTGACATCATTGCTCTCCAAGGGTCAGATCAGCCAAGCCCGCTTTGAAATCCGAGGAGCTGTCGATGGTGTCTGGATGTCTGCATTATCTCCAAGTGAGCCATGATTAGGCCTCACCTCAGAGCCGACTTCCTGTCACCATCTCACAGTGAAATCAAGGAGAGTCAGGGCTGAATCCAGAGGTAAGGCTGTGGGGTGAACAGTGTGTGTGTTTATATTCCAGAGTCAAATGTAGGTGCTTTGTTTTTCTGTTTGCTTTGTAGGACTATATAAGCAATCTCCAACATTCCAAAACATCCTGTGCCCAGAGTTCAGTTTCACATTAACGTTTTGGATGTAAAGAGATATTTCCCTACAGAACTGGTAGCAAGGATTTTATGGGCTAGTCTAGGAGCAAATTTGATTTGCAGTATACCTTTAGCTCTGATGCCAGTCTGATGTTAGTCTCCAGAACTCGGAAGCTGGTTGGTGTGAGGTTATGTGGCCCCTCCTCATCTCCCGGCCCTTATCCACTCCCAATTTCCTTTTATCTGAGTGTTTGCTCTGCTTTGTTTTCTTTTGTTTATAGCCCCAGAATGTTCTATAGTCCAAAAGTGCCTACCCTTCCTCCATCTCCTTAAAAATCTTAGCTTCCTGCAGTTGGTATAAAGAGGGCATTATTTCCATTGATTTAACTTATATCAAGATATGGCTTCTCTGTCTTAGCACACAGTCCCTTAGGACTTTAAGGTGATGGTATGAAGTAGTTTTCTGGAATCCAGTTGTGAAGGGCACTGAAGCTTTTCTAAGGAATTGGAACTTCAGCCCAGGGGCTTCTGGGGTTTTGAAGCCCTGGCACTGTTAGATGCATGTTTCTGGGAAATGTCTACAGTACAGTGAAGAGTGGAGTCTGGGGTAACATAACCATCCAGTGAGCACGGAGTCCCCATCTTTACTCACATCCCCAGCATTCACTCATGGACCCTCCCACCCCTGGGCAAAGTCGACTGCTTGCTGAAATCATTCTTCTCATAGCACTTTTTGTATCCTTATGTGTCTTTCCTACTGTGGAAACTTTGAGGAAAGGAAGAGAAGGATGAAGTCAAGTGCCAGCTTGCAGACAGGAAATACTGTATGTACCAGAAACTTGCAGACATACTGCACTTGTTGTCCTTCATAAGAATCCCATAGGGTGGGCAGCTGTTAGTCTCTTTGAACAAGTTAAGGAAACTTGTACTCAGGTTGACTGATCTTTACAAGGTTAGATACCTAATAGGTGGCGAAGCCAGGATTTGAGACAAGTAGATGCCTTTGAAAGTCTTTCCCATGGAGCTGTAGTGACTGCCATGGAGTGTTAACTGTAAAGATTCCCTCATTTTGAAATATCAGGAAACATGAAATAGAAACAATTCAGGCAGAGTTTGGGAAGATTTCTGTTCAAGGATCCAAGTGGTAAGCAAGCCAGCCCTGCTTTAGAATCTGGTTTTCCTGGGGGATTTCTCCCCAGCTTTTTCCATAGGGGAGGGACCTTTTCTTCCCTGTTTCACCCACTTTTCTTGTAAGAGTGCCAAGGTTTCCACTGTGACTGCAGCCGTGGCGGGTGCTCCTGCACTGGGGACTCCAGAGATGAGCAGTGGAGAGAGAGGCCGAGTCATAGCGCGTGTCTACATCAGAGTAATCAGACCCAGGATGCCCTGTGTGTCCACGGTTAAAACATACTGAGAGATTAGGGCTTGATAAGTCAGCAGAGTTATGAAGGAGGAAGTACCTCTGGCACCAAAACTAGCCTTATCTGAGGCCAAAGAGCTGAAAAGGCAGGTGGCTTTGAGAGTTCAGCCTGCATATCCACCAGCCACCAAGGGTGTGATTATCACCCTAATCTTGATTATCTCATGACACTCAGTAGTCATGATCCCTGTTGTTGCCTGCATTCTTAGTGTAGCATTTTATATTTTTAATAAAGTTCTTAGGCTCAATAAGTATACCTACCGTGTCATGAAAGCACTAGTCCACAGTGATCACTGTTTGCCTCTAGACTAGGAAGGGGCTCCACTGTTAAGCTTTGGTGATTGAATGGAAAGGTGACAGCAAGGGCTTCTGCAAGACGGCGAGGAGTCTGTGCTGCTGTGCCTGCGTGCCCCTCTCACCTCAGCACCCATAACCCTTGGTCTGTCTCCTGAAGAGGATGGGAGGCGTCACTGTCCTCCAGTGACCCCAGAGGGGCCTTACTCATGCGCCCAGGGCCTCATGCCTCCACCCGCTCCGCAGCCTCATCACCTGCCCTCCCCTACATGTGTCTTTTGCTCCCCCAGGCACTTGGTCTTGTCTCTGTGTATTGGACACACTGCTCTTGTCCTTGACATGTCCTCCACCCATCCTTCCTGCCTCCCACGTTTTCTGACTTCAGCTTCTCCAGGAAACTTCTGTTGTGGAATACCTCCCCGACCTTCCTCTCACTTGGACCCAGTGCCTCACCTCTGCTCCCATCTGCACCTCTGCACCCTGCTGCCTGCGCTTACACACCGGAGTGTGTGAGGGATTGACTTGTCCTGTTCCCACACAAGGCTGAGAGGCAGGCAGGACCATGCTTGTCAGACTGACAGCCTCCCTGTCTGGCCAGTTCTAGCACACACTAGACAGGCGCCCAGCCATGAGGAGCGTGCAGCATGATGACTAAGAGCGCAGGCTCTGGGGCCAGTCTCCCGGCCCCACTGTCAGCTGAGTGGGTGACCTCCGGCACACTGCCCCCGACTCTTGGTGTCTGGGTTCCCTGCTTGGTGAGACAGGGATGATAGCAGTGTCTATTACAGATGTTTATGTGAGAACTAAGAGAGGGAACTAGAGGTAGGGTGGTATGTGGGTGGAGATCTTGCATGACCTCTGAAGCCAGATCATTTGGTGAGAGTTCTGCTCTGCTCCTCACTGTCTGTGCAGACTTGACCAAGATACCTAACCTCATGTGCCTTTGTTTTCTCAGCTGTAAAATGGTGATCAAATAGTACAACCTCCTCGGGTTGGTGTAAATAGTGAGTTTAATAATGTAAACACAAAAGATGTTTACAGTAGTATGTTTTAGTTCAGTTCAGTTGCTCAGTCGTGTCCGACTCTGTGACCCCATGAATTGCAGCACTGCAGGCCTCCCTGTCCATCACCAACTCCCGGAGTTCTCTCAGACGCACGTCCATCAAGGCAGTGATGCCATCCAGCCATCTCATCCTCTGTTGTCCCCTTCTCCTGCCCCCAGTCCCTCCCAGGTAGTATGTTTACAGCAGAGTAAACCCTCAGATATCAGCAGTCACTCATGTGTGGTCAGTGTCTAAGGAATGAAGTGGAAAACCAGCACCTGGAGGAGTTCTGCTCTAGTTGTCGGTTTTGGATACAGTTAGCTGCTTTTTAAGCAGGGCTCTCATTGATAATTCTAAGTGATGGCTAGAGTTAAATGAATAGATTTCAATTCCAAATAATTTTCCTGGACAGTGACTATTCCTCTTAACAACCCAGCTCTCAGTGACTTCAGTTCAGTTCAGTCATGTCCGGCTCTTTGTGACCCCATGAATCGCAGCACACCAGGCCTCCCTGTCCATCACCAACTCCTAGAGTTCACTCAGACTCACACCCATCGAGTCCGTGATGCCATCCAGCCATCTCATCCTCTGTCGTCCCCTTCTCCTCCTGCCCCCAATCCCTCCCAGCATCAGTCTTTTCCAGTGAGTCAACTCTTCGCATGAGGTGGCCAAAGTACTGAAGTTTCAGCTTCAACATCATTCCTTCCAATGAAATCCCAGGGCTGATCTCCTTGAGAATGGACTGGTTGGCTCTCCTTGCAGTCCAGGGGACTCTCCAACACCACAGTTCAAAAGCATCAATTCTTTGGCACTCAGCCTTCTTCACAGTCCAACTCTGACATCCATACATAGCTACTGGAAAAACCATAGCCTTGACTAGATGGACCTTTGTTGGCAAAGTAATGTCTGCTTTTCAATATGCTATCTGGGTTGGTCATAACTTTTCTTCCAAGGAGTAAGTGTCTTTTAATTTCATGGCTGCAGTCACTATCTGCAGTGATACTTTTCCCTAATTCCTTATTTCGTCCAAGGAGTATAGAAGCCTGTGGTTTAGGGATTAGAAGCAGTTACTTAGAACAGAAATACAGGTTATGATAATTGGAAGGGAGAAAAAGAAGGAAACTTTTCTGAACAATTAAAAGTGAGAAAATGTAGGAGTAGGGAGCAGATGGTGTGTGGGTCAGCACTACTTCCTGTCCAGGAACGCAGAACATCTCACTTGGTTTCGTCTTCACACAGTCCCTTGATTTCTTCGTTTGGGTTCCCCCAGAAGCAGACCCTGAGACATGGATTCAGATGCAGATGTTTATCTGGGAAGCGATCCGGAAAGCACAGGAAAGGTTGTAGGGAAAGTGGAGCAGGAAAGGGTGCCCCCAAAGGGTCCATTAAACGACCAGGTTCCTGTGCATGTTTAGAATATCTAAATGAATTCCAAAAAAAATTCTGCACCAATTTTTCTGTCAAACTTCCTCTCAGGTAAGGACATCCTTCCAGTTCTGGCAGAAACCTTGGAGACATCTTTACCTCCTCCCCTTCCCATCCTATGCAGTCAGTCCTGCAGAAACTCTAATGGTTGTCTTTACGTCCACTCCTGCCACCCCAGTCCAGGCACCATCCGGTCTGGCATGTGTCCCCGCAATGGACTCTCAGCTGGCTTCCCAGCTTGCAGCCTCTCCTGTGCTCCATTCTTTACAGCATAACCAATGGAATCTTTGAAACACAATTCAGGTGGTTGTCATTCCTCTGCTCAGAATCTTCCAGCAGCTGCCCCAGTAGAGTGCAGTCCTCCCAGTGGTCCAGCCAGCCCTGCATGATGCCTCCCCGTACTCCTTCAGCAGCCTCGTCCACAGCTCCCTAGGCTCTGCTGCAGCCCGACTGTCACCTTGTCTTCCCTCTGCCTGGGTGCTCGGCCCTTGCTGATCTCCTTGCCCACCTATGTGTCTTCCAGGCCTCCTCAAATGCTGTTTTGTTGAGGGAGTGAATAAGTGGATGATATGTGAAGTTCCTGGTGAGATCTGTAGTGTGTTATAAATGCTGAATAAATGGTAGCAATTATGGTTTTCTCCTTTAATTCTCACAGTAACATTATTAATACTATGGTTGTTTTAGGTGGGAAAACTGAGGCTCAGAGAGCTCTGGAGCATTAGCCTAGAGCTGTGCTGTGCTTAGTTGCTCAGTCATGACCAACTCTTTGCAACTCCATGGACTGTAGCCCGGCAGGCTCCCCTGTCCATGGGGACTCTCCAGGCAGGAACACTGGAGTAAGTTGCCATGCCCTCCTTTAGGGGATCTAGAGTACTGACATTTAAACTGTATTAACTCTGAGCCACAGGAAGGAATGTATTGTACAGTCAGTCCTCCATATCTGTGGGGTTCACATCCATGGACTCAATCAACTGCAGATGGAAAATATTCAAAAAGAAAAATATCCAGGTAGTTCCAAAGTGCAAAACTTGTGTTTGCTGCTCACCAGCAACTCTCTAAGTATCATTTACATCATGTTACATATCATTGATGTAAGTATCTAGAGATGATTTAAAGTGTTTAGGGGGATGTGCTTAGGTTATATGCAAATACTGCACCGTTTTTATAGGAACTTGAGTGTCTGTGGATTTTGGTGTCCGTAGGGCCTGGAACCAGTCCTCTGGATACTGAGGGATGACTACATCAATTTTAAATTGATTTTAAGGAACCCTTTTGGAAAGTACTTGTCCAGACTTTTGATTTTGCATCTCCTGAGCCTCTCGGTCCCTGGGGCAACATCTGAACTAGCTGTCTCAAAAATTATTTGCACTAAAAATAGTGCTCAGAATGCAGCTGAGTTATGAGTGTGGCATTTATAAGCTTATTTTTTTCCTCTGCTGACTTCTGTAAATGATGGTGGATTTCTTTGCAGATAATTAGATGTGTGAGTACAGTGTAGTAGGATTAAGGAAGAAATTTAAATGGCTATCAGAAAAAAAGGGAAAGTGTCTCTCTTGGGCACTCACCATCAAGATGAAACGATGCCAGGCAAGACTGAATGGCAACTCAGCACAGGTTGACTGAGGGAGTTACCTATGTACAAGCTACAGGGTCCGAGCTTCGTCCCTGGAAGCAGAGCCTTGCCTCTGACAGTCAAGTTGAGTCAGCACCACAGCAGGGAGGGAGACCTGAGGCCACCAGACACTGGTCACCCCAGGTGGCAGCCTGTGTGGCTTCTGCCGAAAACCACAGAGGCTGTCAATTTGGTCACTTAGTTGTGTCCGACTCTTTGCGACCCCCATGCACAACAGCACACCAGGCCTCCCTGTCCATCACCAACTCCCGGAGCTTGCTCAAACTCATGTCCATCAAGTCAGTGATGCCATCCAACAGTCTCATCCTCTGTCGTGCCCTCCTCCTGCCTTCAGTCTTTCCCAGCATCAGGATCTTTTCCAGTGAGTCAGTTCTTCACATCAGGTGGTCAGAGTATTGGATCTTCAGCTTCAGTACCAGTCCTTCCAGTGAATATTCAGAACTGATTTCCTTTAGGATTGACTGGTTTGATATCCTTGCAGTCCAAGAGACTCTTAAGAGTCTTTTCCAACACCACAGTTCAAAAGCATCGATTCTTCAGTGCTCAGCTTTCTTTATAGTCCAACTCTTAGATCCATACATGACTACTGGAAAAACCATAGCTTTGACGAGATGGACCTTTGTGGGCAAAGTAATGTCTCTGCTTTTTAATACACTGTCTAGGTTTGTCATAGCTTTTCTTCCAAGGAGCAAGTGTCTTTTAATTTCATGACTGCATTCACCACCTGCAGTGATTTTGGAACCCAAGAAAATAAAGTTTGTCACTGTTTCCATTGTTTCCCCATCTAATTGCCATGAAGTGATGGGACCAGATGTTATGATCTTAGTTTTTTGAATGTTGAGCTTTAAGCCAACTTTTTCACTCTCCTTTTTCACTTTCGTCAAGAGGCTCTTTGGTTCTTCTTTGCTTTCTGCCACAAGGGTGGTGTTATCTGCATATCTGCTGCTGCTGCTCCTAAGTCACTTCAGTCGTGTCCAACTCTGTGCGACCCCATAGATGGCAGCCCACCAGGCTCCGCTGTCCCTGGGATTCTCCAGGCAGGAACACTGGAGTGGGTTGGTTATTGATATTTCTGCCTGCAGTCTTAATTCCAGATTGTGCTTCATCCAGCCTAGCATTTCTCATGATGTACTCTGCATAAAAGTTAAATAAGCACAGTGACAATATATAGCCTTGATGTACTCCTTTTCCTATTTGGAACCAGTCTGTTGTTCCATGTACAGTTCTAACTGTTGCTTCTGGACCTGCATACAGATTTCTCAAGAGGCAGGTATGGTGGTCTGGTATTCCCATCTCTTTCAGAATTCTCCACAGTTTATTGTGNCTGGACCTGCATACAGATTTCTCAAGAGGCAGGTATGGTGGTCTGGTATTCCCATCTCTTTCAGAATTCTCCACAGTTTATTGTGATCCTCACAGTCAAAGGCTTTGGCGTAGTCAATAAAGCAGAAGTAGATTTTTTTTTGGAACTCCCTTGCTTTTTCAGTGATCCAGTGGATGTTGGCAATTCGATCTCTGGTTCCCCTGCCTTTTCTAAATCCAGCTTGAACATCTGGAAGTCCTCTGTTCACATACTGTTGAAGTCTGGCTTGGAGAATTTTGAGCATTACTTTGCTAGCCGTGTGAGAAGAGTGCAATTGTGTGGTAGTTTGAGCATTCTTTGGCATTGCCTTTCTTTGGGATTGGAATAAAAACTGATTTTTTCCAGNCATATCCAGTAATAAAACTGTTTCCTTCAAGAATTGTGGACTTTTTACGGTTTGGTACTACATAGTTACTCTCTGATCTAATAAGGAATAGAATTAAGCGTCAAATGAATGCATAAGGGCCCTGCGTAATAAACCTTGTTTTCAAATATTGCTTCTCTGCATACCTGCCAAGTTCTAGCGGCCTTTTCGATGGTGTGAAATGGTTGTTGCAGAGACTTAGTTCCTCAAGTTTGTCAGTTTTAATGATCGGTGACCTATTTAAGCCGTGATACTTGTTTCTTTGTATTTTCTGTGTTATTTAAATAAGATTGTTCATCCAGAAAGTTTTTGTCAGGCCACAGCCTGCTAAATATTGATACCGGTGAGAAGACAGCTGCTGTTCCGTGCCCTTGAGGAGCCCTCCTCTGGGGGAGCGTCGCCCGGCCTTGTTCACAGCGACTTTATCTGTCTTTCAGATAAGGCCGAGCATGGAGGGGCTGCTGCACTACATCAACCCAGCACATGCCATCTCTCTCCTCAGCGCCCTCAACGAGGAGCGGCTCAAGGGGCAGCTGTGTGACGCACTCCTGATCGTGGGTGACCAGAAGTTCCGAGCTCATAAGAACGTCCTGGCTGCCAGCAGTGAGTACTTCCAGAGCTTGTTCACCAACAAGGAGAACGAGGCACAGACTGTATTCCAGCTGGACTTCTGTGAGCCAGATGCTTTCGACAATGTGCTCAACTACATCTATTCTTCGTCTCTGTTCGTGGAGAAGAGCAGCCTGGCTGCCGTGCAGGAGCTCGGCTACAGCCTGGGCATCTCCTTCCTGACCAACATCGCCTCCAAGACGCCCCAGGCCCCCTTTCCCACGTGTCCCAACAGAAAGAAGACTATCACCGAGGACGAGGAGAACAGTTCTCAAAAGCGAAGTGTCATCGTTTGTCAGAGCAGGAACGAAGCCCCCGGGAAAGCCGGGNCGTGCAGGAGCTCGGCTACAGCCTGGGCATCTCCTTCCTGACCAACATCGCCTCCAAGACGCCCCAGGCCCCCTTTCCCACGTGTCCCAACAGAAAGAAGACTATCACCGAGGACGAGGAGAACAGTTCTCAAAAGCGAAGTGTCATCGTTTGTCAGAGCAGGAACGAAGCCCCCGGGAAAGCCGGGAGTCAGAACACCCCTGAGCTGAGCCACCCTCCCCGACCCTCCCCCAGCATCTCTGTCAAGGCAAACGCCAGTAAGCCCCCCGGCCCCAAACCCACGGAGCCCCCGCACCACGTGGCGCCAGCTGAAAAAAGCTGGCCGAAAGATGGCCCCGCGGTTCTGGCGAGGCCCCCCGAGCTCGCCGGGCCTTCGGAGGAGCCAAGCCGGAGCAGCCTGGCCAAGCGGGCCGTGGCACCACCTTCGAAGCCCCCGCTGGACCGGGCGGCCGTGGACGAAAGGCCAGGCGCCAGCGCCCTGCTCCCCAAAGGTGTGGCCGTGGAGCTGGCGCTGCGGAGCCCGCGGCCGCCTGTCCTGTCCCTGCGGGGCTCGCCCGAGACGCCCTTCCTGCTGAAGGAGGCGGGCCGGGGCAGCGGGCCGGGCGAGGACCGGAACCTGCTGTATTATTCTAGGCTGGGGCTGGTCATCCCAGCCGGGGCGCCGGCGCCGGGGGCCCAGGGTGTGGACCGCAGCGGCCCGCTTGTCAAGAGCCTCCTGCGCCGGTCGCTGTCCATGGACAGCCAAGTCCCCGTGTACACGCCCACTGCCGAGCTGCAGCCTCCCCCAGGCGCGGGCTCCGGCGATGTGGCGGGCAGCGTGCTCTGCGCCTTCTCTTCTCAGAGGCCGCCCTCCAAGGACGTGGGCGAGGCGGCAGCCCCCGACGCCCGGGCCCCTGGCCCGCAGCCTCACCGCCTCAGGTCCTTCAGTGCCTCTCAGCCTGCTGAGCGGCCGGGGGCGCCCCCGGGGCCAGAGGTGCGGGTCAAGGCCGAGCCACGCAGCCCCCCAGAGCCATGCGACATCATTCGCGTCACCGTGGGGGATGCCGCGGCTGCCACGAGAGACCTGGCCCTACAGACTGAAGACGACCGGAAAGACCCCAGCCGACTCCCGGCCAAGAGGCGGTTCCAGACCGACAGGAGGCTGCCGGCCAAGCAGCCCAAAGCTGAGAGCCCAGGCTCCCCGGGCTTGGGAGACCCCCGCGAGGAGGGCTTGAGCCCATCTGCCCTCCAGGCCGACTTTCCAGGCTCTGACTTGAACAAAGATGAATTCGGTGAGTTGGAGGGCACGAGACCAAACAAAAAGTTTAAATGCAAACATTGCCTTAAAATCTTTAGATCCACGGCGGGCCTGCACCGGCACGTGAACATGTACCACAACCCCGAGAAGCCGTACGCCTGCGACATCTGCCACAAGCGCTTTCACACCAACTTCAAAGTGTGGACGCACTGCCAGACGCAGCACGGTGTGGTGAAAAATCCGGCTCCGGCCGCCAGCTCCCACGCTGTCCTGGACGAGAAGTTCCAGAGGAAGCTCATTGATATTGTGCGAGAGCGGGAGATCAAGAAGGCGCTGATCCTGAAGCTGNCCTGCGGGGCTCGCCCGAGACGCCCTTCCTGCTGAAGGAGGCGGGCCGGGGCAGCGGGCCGGGCGAGGACCGGAACCTGCTGTATTATTCTAGGCTGGGGCTGGTCATCCCAGCCGGGGCGCCGGCGCCGGGGGCCCAGGGTGTGGACCGCAGCGGCCCGCTTGTCAAGAGCCTCCTGCGCCGGTCGCTGTCCATGGACAGCCAAGTCCCCGTGTACACGCCCACTGCCGAGCTGCAGCCTCCCCCAGGCGCGGGCTCCGGCGATGTGGCGGGCAGCGTGCTCTGCGCCTTCTCTTCTCAGAGGCCGCCCTCCAAGGACGTGGGCGAGGCGGCAGCCCCCGACGCCCGGGCCCCTGGCCCGCAGCCTCACCGCCTCAGGTCCTTCAGTGCCTCTCAGCCTGCTGAGCGGCCGGGGGCGCCCCCGGGGCCAGAGGTGCGGGTCAAGGCCGAGCCACGCAGCCCCCCAGAGCCATGCGACATCATTCGCGTCACCGTGGGGGATGCCGCGGCCGCCACGAGAGACCTGGCCCTACAGACTGAAGACGACCGGAAAGACCCCAGCCGACTCCCGGCCAAGAGGCGGTTCCAGACCGACAGGAGGCTGCCGGCCAAGCAGCCCAAAGCTGAGAGCCCAGGCTCCCCGGGCTTGGGAGACCCCCGCGAGGAGGGCTTGAGCCCATCTGCCCTCCAGGCCGACTTTCCAGGCTCTGACTTGAACAAAGATGAATTCGGTGAGTTGGAGGGCACGAGACCAAACAAAAAGTTTAAATGCAAACATTGCCTTAAAATCTTTAGATCCACGGCGGGCCTGCACCGGCACGTGAACATGTACCACAACCCCGAGAAGCCGTACGCCTGCGACATCTGCCACAAGCGCTTTCACACCAACTTCAAAGTGTGGACGCACTGCCAGACGCAGCACGGTGTGGTGAAAAATCCGGCTCCGGCCGCCAGCTCCCACGCTGTCCTGGACGAGAAGTTCCAGAGGAAGCTCATTGATATTGTGCGAGAGCGGGAGATCAAGAAGGCGCTGATCCTGAAGCTGCGGCGCAGCCGACCGGGCTTCCAGGGCCCTGGCGGCTCCCCAGCGCAGGTCCTCAAGCGGGGCCTGCGCTCCCGGGCCAAGGGCGCGTATGTGTGCACGGCCTGCGGGAAGGCCTACCGCTTCCTCTCCCAGCTCAAGCAGCACGTGAAGATGCACCCGGGGGAGAAGGCCCTTGGGGCTGCCAGGGCCACGCGGCCCAGGGAGCGCGTGGCCCCCGGGGGCGCAGCGGGCGGCCCGGAGCTCTATCTGTGCCGCCTCTGTAACGCCAAGCTCTCTTCTCTCCTAGAGCAAGGCAACCACGAGCGCCTGTGCCGCACTGCTACCGTGTGCCCCTACTGCAGCCTCAGGTTCTTCTCGCCCGAGCTCAAGCGCGAGCACGAGGGCAAGTGCGAGTTCCGCAAGCTCACGTGCCTGGAGTGCATGCGCACCTTCAAGTCGGCCTTCAGCATCTGGCGGCACCAGGTGGAAGTACACAATCAGAACAGCATGGCCCCGGCCGCCGGCACCTCCCCACCCCGGCCTGACCTCAATGGCGAGGCCACTGGCCCTGCCCGGCCCCCTGTCCCGCCCGAGCCTGGCCGAGCCGACCCCGCGGCCACTGCCACCAAAGACGACCCCGCAGGGGGCGGCCGCGGCCCTGAGCCTGTGAACTTTGACTCTGAAGATTCCACCTGCCTCCCAGAGGACCTCAGCCTCTCCAAGCCACTGAAGATCCAGGTCAAAGAGGAGCCGCCAGAGGAGGCCGAGGAGGAGGCGCCCGAGGCCGGCGCGGCCCCCAAGGACCTGTGGCCCTGCGAGAAGTGCGGCAAGACCTTCCCAGCACCTAAGCAGCTGGAGCGGCACCAGGAGTTGCTGTGCTCCGTGAAGCCCTTCATCTGTCATGTCTGCAACAAGGCTTTCCGCACCAACTTCCGGCTCTGGAGCCACTTCCAGTCCCACATGGCCCAGGCCTCTGAGGACCCTGCGCACCGGGAACCCGAGGCTGGCCCGGGCCCCGCCGGCTCCCCGTCACCGCCCCCACTGCCCCCGCCGCTGCCCAAGATCCAGCCCCTGGAGCCCGACAGCCCCACAGGCCTGCCCGAAACGCCCACTCCCACCGCTGACAAGCTGTTCGTGCCCCGAGAGTCAGACACGCTGTTCTACCACGCACCCCCCCTCTCCGCCATCACTTTTAAAAGACAGTTCATGTGTAAGCTCTGCCACAGGACATTCAAGACGGCCTTCAGCCTCTGGAGCCACGAGCAGACCCACAACTGAAAGACTTCTCAGCCCTGGAGACAAGTGCTGGTCTCCAGACTTTAGCCCGAATCGTGAACTGTGTCATAAGAAACAACATATTTTTTAAAAAAGAATAATAAAGGTTGCAAATTATTATGCTTGAATATAAGTTTGAGGTAAACTGATATTACTGAGAAATGTCCTTACTCAGCCTAGGAAAACTCCCCAAAGCCTTGTGCTTCTGGACCTTACAGTAATGCCTTTATTACTGTGGAAGTTTGTTCTTGGTGGTTTGCATGGTTCCTCATCCCATGGTGTCAGTACAATCTACTTGAGGTGGTTTGGTTTTTTCTTACTGATTTTCAGTTATTGAAACACTATGAAAGTATTTCTTCTTTAGATTCTATGAAGAAACTTAAGTTCGTACATCTTAGCCATGTTCTCAAGTCCAAACATATCAGAACAAAGTGGAGTAGTTTGCAGTATTAAGATCCTAGAGTACTTCAGCAATAAAATTTAAAAAAAAGATAAACCTCAACTTTTAATAAGATATCTTGACACTTGATAAAAATAAATATTTGGTATTTTGTGGTTATTTAGAACCTTTTTTGTATGAAAATCGTGAGATTTAAATCAGCAATAGTAATACTTAGGTTTATATAAAATAACAAAAAACTTGCTCTTGGGTCATTTCATATAATTAGTGATGGAAGACTCAGGAAAGGAAAGCATGGAGATTTCTAGAAGCCCTCCACCTTTGTTTCCAAAGCTTTGGTGGTGGTGGGCGTGGTGGTCAGAGCACCCACCAGGGCCCTGAATTCAGACCAGCATCGAGGGGCTGTGCAGGTTCGCTTCCCCTGGTTTGTGCCATCACAGATTGAAACTGCATGTATTGGGGCCAGAAAACAGTTAGCACACGGCACACATTTTGAATTTAACGTTAGTATAACAGGTAAGGTCAGGACATGTACTTACACAGCACCCCCCAGTGTGAGTGCAGCTGCTCCAAATCCCGAATTACTGTTCACTTTCAGAGACTTGAAGCCGAGGGAGGAGCCCCACCGCAGTCTCCACACCCTTTTCAAGAACAACCTGTACAGTCATCAGTTTCCTGCCTCTCTGTGTTGTGATTTCTGTTCAGATTTTTTGGAGTTGACAGTGGTAAAATGTCCATAGTGAGACCATCTTTAAGGCACTGCTGAATATTTCATAAATACGTATGAAAGTACTCTCAAGGGTCCACAGTTAGTTTCTGCTACTTATTTTGGCCCATAGCACTTGGGCTTTTTTTGTTTTCCTATTTTGTGTAAGTTGTAATTTAAAGCCTTTGAGTTGGTATAATCCAGAATTCACTGGGATGTTTAAAAAGGAAAATAATTTTATTTCATTGGCAGGGGTGGGGAAGTGAGATACATAAAAGTAGGAATATTCTTGAAACCCCTCAATTCTTTCAAAGTAATGATGGACCTCGATGGTAAAGCCTCCAAGTTTATTAATTTTTTTGCAAGCTCTTCCTTCAGATAAGAAAATCAACTACTGTGACAGAAATACTCTACCAAGCGCTTAAGCTGGTCCTCTGGCAGAAGTCTGTTCATAGTCTCATAACCCGCCATTCCATGCCAATAGTAGGAAAGNATTGGCAGGGGTGGGGAAGTGAGATACATAAAAGTAGGAATATTCTTGAAACCCCTAAATTCTTTCAAAGTAATGATGGACCTCGATGGTAAAGCCCCCAAGTTTATTAATTTTTTTGCAAGCTCTTCTTTCAGATAAAATCAACTACTGTGACAGAAATACTCTACCAACCGCTTAAGCTGGTCCTCTGGCAGAAGTCTGTTCATAGTCTCATAACCCACCATTCCATGCCAATAGTAGGAAAGATTCTTACTTTTTTATTGAAACACAAGCATTTTTATAAAGTTCTAATTGACTTTGTACATTGTAGAAACTACATGTGAAATTTTGCCTTTTATTCTTTCATTTGGAAACTATCAAAGTCCCCTTCCTATTTTTGTTCTTAAATTTGATGGAGAAAATAAAATTAAGTTGCCATTATTGATTATCGCCATCTTTAGATTTCCTTGAACAAACCTATGCGTTTTAAAGACAGAGCAAGAGCATGTGGTTTTCTGTGAAACATGAGGATAGCTATATTGTTTGTCGAATTCATTCCCTGCATAATGTGGTATTTCTTACTCTGAACACCCTCGTAGCTATCACTTCAAAAGAAGACAGTTCCCTTCAGAGTAATGCTTGCTTATGGCTGCTGGAGGCTGGGTGGATAATTCCCTGATACATGGGATCTTGACATTGTAAACTCAGTATCCCAGGACTTGAACCTTTATGCTACATTTTTGAAGATTTTTTAATAACATTAATTAGTAAAAAAAAAAAAGTATTTTTGATCTAAATATAGGCTCTGCATATCTGTTAGATTTTAAAAATTGCCAGTGTTTTGTCTTGTCCACATTTTTGTCTAGGCAAGGAACATAAGTTTTCAAATAAAATTTTGAACCAAAAACGTTTATAATGCAGTTCTGAGTTTTCTATTACTTTTTATACTGTACCTTAAAAGCATTAGGCTTGGAAGAGTTTATTTTGGTGGTCAAAAAAATAGGCTTCCTCTCATGTGACTATTTTAAATGTTAAGATATAAAATAATGAAAGACAGATAAATTGCTTTATGCAGTAAAGTGTTTTTTTAAGAATGTTTAACTCAGCCAGTGAGCAAATACTTGGTATAAGACAAGTTGGTCTTTTCATACTGAAATGCGTTAGCTAAGAAAGATATTCTTGAAAATCTTTTTTTTTTTTTCTGATTATAATTAATTTTGGGAAGTGTAGAAAGCTCCTTACTCCTTTGTACGTATTCAGGATGCCTGCCTTTTTATGCAATTGTGGAAAGAATGTCAGATGTTTTAATATATTCTTTGTTAATCTGAAAACTTGTTATCTGATCATTTTCTTCATTTGGGGGGAGGGAGGAACACCACAAAAAGGGCGTTTTTATCAAAATAAGTAATGGAGGTAACAAATCTTGTACATTTTTTATAGTAAAAATATTTAAAGAGTAAGAGACTATTCACTTTTAGAACTGGTTATGGTTAATATGCGTTTATAACTTTGTCAAAATATACAACCAACAGTTTGACAGTGATGTTGTCTGCATCTGTAGTGAGATGGATGTGGTTCCTGGTTTTCTGTTTGGGAACAGATCATCCCAGCCTTCTCTTAAAAAATATAACCCCAGCACTTAATCTGTGATCATCTGGTCCACACACAGCACCCATGGGTGCTAAGAGTAGTAACTGAGACCGGAATAAAATGTGCCCTTCAGTGGAGAAAAGAGGTGTGTTCAGGCCAACCCTGTGGTCGGATGAGGGAGTGACAGGAATGGACTGGTCCAAGTGGGCCTTTGGTCCCTCAAACTCTGTGTGTGTGTGTGTGTGTGTGTGTGTGTGTGTGTGTGTGTGTACAACCATAATCTGGAACTTCAGAAAGTAAAATTATTTTCATTTCTTACTGCAAAAATAATTACATGTCATTTGTAACAGGTTTCTTTATAAATTGCACTAATTAATATTGGAATGTTACAAGTCAGTTTATCAATTTCTGAAGTCTCTTTGATGTTTTTTGCAATAATTGTGAAAAGCATTATTGATTTCAATAATGCTAGCACATATTCTTTAATAAGTTCTTTAACACTGGCTTTTTTTTAAGTTTTACACATAGTTTTTTCTCTTGTGGCTTTAGCACTTTAAGGAGTTTGGCGTTTGCATAGTTTTTGGTGTGCTTCCCCGGGTATGTGCCAGGGTGTCACATTGCCACGTGACTGGAGAAAACTCATGGTCTGTCTTTAGATTCTGGAGGAGAAAAAATGAGTCAATGTCAGGTTTTAAAAAAATTCCACTTAGAGGCAGTCATTTGGGAACCAAAGTATTTTACTGTATATCTTTAAAAGCATTGAATTCAGTGCTCTTTAGTCATTTATTCCTGCTGTCCAGATTTTCCACAGAGTTATACTTGTTTAATTTGCAAAAGTGATAAATTTTTCTTGACATTAATCCAAGACTGTTTCAAAATTTTCATTGAATAAGTGCTTATTGCTAAAAGAACAACAAATGTGGTTTTATAACTGTGTGTGTTTTGTTTCATATGCCTCAGCAGAGAAATCATTGTTCAATTTTATTTAGGAATAAGCTTTTTTGGACTGAAAATTCATAGTAAAATAGGATTCTACCTAATGTTAAGCCATCGCTTCTTTGTATCCAGGTGTCTGTTTACTTTGCTTAAATCTCAACTAAGATTGAGTGGAGTCAATAAATTTGTACTGTATTTTGTTTTGAGTTGTGGTCTCATTGGTATGTTTTGGACTTGAATGATACAGTAGTTTATGGAAGCTGAGATAAAGCCCGCCCTTCTGCTTGGGGAGTGTGAATAGCTACCCACGTAAGAGCTGTGAGAGAGATCTCATCTCCCCACTGCTCCAGGTGGCTTGTAAAGCTTAAGTTATTCGGGCACCACAGATGCATAATAAAACCCCATAAGCGGAAGTCTTTGCCTGTCCGCGTTTTTCTTTACTGTCCAGATGGGTAGTTTTTAATGTAATTGTGGGGATAAATGCATAAAAAAGGATGTGTTTTGTTTCATGTTTTAAGGGATTCCACATAGCATCTTTTGTCATTGTAATCAGGCTCTTCCAGAACTCCCAAGGTGGGCTCACTCTAAGACGATAGCTGAAGTGAAGAGCTAGGATGATCAAGGCTAGTTCCTGTCACCTGGGCTTGCCCTCACCTCTTCTCAAGGTTTCGTGTTCCCTGCCTGATACCCCAGACTAGCTTTTCTAGGAATCCTCTGCCTAAAAGTTAGGAACACACTGCACCAGGAGTAAGTGGTTTTAATCTTTATTTTAATCCACTTTAGCCCTGCTTTTCAATTTGCCTCTGAATATTGTTTCCTTAAAAAAAAAAAGCTTAGGTTTGCCCTTTGTTCTTAGTAATCACAGGCTTCCTGAGGTTGGCACAGTGACACTCCTGTTGCATCCTTGGTCTTGGGCACACACTCAACAGACGCTTGTGGTGGCAAAACCATGACATTACATGTCTCCAACATGTAACACTTTCCTGGGTGGAGGCCCAGATCTTGGCTCTGTGAACCATGGAAGTGGAGTGGCAGGTATACCTCCTACAAGGCACTCGTCTGGAGAAAATTATTCCCCATGTTGTCACAGAAGCACTTTAAATAGCCTGCTGTAGCATAAACTTGGCTACCATTAGCCCCCAACCTTGGGGTAGAGCCCCTGGGCCCCTTTATTGGCATAATGAAAGCCACCATCAGCCCCCAACCTTGGGGTAGAGCCCCTGGGCCCCTTTATTGGCATAATGAAACAAGAGGGAAGGGGGCAGGGCACAACTTCAGGACACAACATAAACCCATTAGAATCAGATGGGCCCAAGATGGCAGACAAGTCAACTTCAACTAGACCTTAATCCTCAATCAGCAAGCTAAATGACACACCCAGAGGCACCATGACAGCCCCAAGGTAAAGACCAAAAAGTGGGCAGTGGCCCAACTCTTGGAAATCTCCACCCCTTCCCCAAAATAAAGACCGTAAGGAAAGCTGAGTGCCGAAGAATTGATTGATGCTTTTGAACTGTGGTGTTGGAGAAGACTTGAGAGTCCCTTGGACTACAAGGAGATCAAACCAGTCAATCCTCAAGGAAATCAATCCTGAATAATCACTGGAAGGACTGATGCTGAAGCTGAAGCTCCAATACTTTGACCACACGGTGGGAAGAACTGACTCATTGGAAAAGACCTTGATGCTGGGAAAGATTGAAGGCAGGAGGAGAAGAGGACAATGGAGGGTGAGATGGTTGAATGGCATTACCGACTTGCTAGACAAGAGTTTGAGCAAGCTCTGGGAGTTGGTGATGGACAGGGAATCCTGGCGTGCTGCAGTCCATGGAGTCGCAAAGAGTCAGACACGACTGAGCAACTGAACTCCCCAAAATACTTGGAATAATCCTATGAAGTTACCCAGCCCGTAAAAACTAACCATGCCACATTTCAGAGCCACCACACTCACTGTCTGTGGTGAACCACAGTCTATCTGTGGAGTGTGTTTCTCTCTGAATAAATCCACTTCTTACCTATTACTTCGTCTCTCACTGAATTCTTTCTGTGACAAGACATCAAGAACCTGAGCTTCATTAGGTCCTGAAACCAGATTTGTGATCTCAGTTGGGAGACCATGGGTTTTGGCTGGGATTGAGTCCCAGTCATGTGAGTTCAAGTCCCAAGAAGGGTTTGGGCCAGATTGGAGTCCTGGCCATGTGGGTTTGAGTCCCAAACTGAGTTTTGGCTGAGTTCAAGCCCCAGCATGTGGGTTCAAGTCCCAATCTGAGGTAAATGGTTTCAACAATGTAAACCTGCTTTTCACCCAGCTGAATGTCTCAGATCCCACTTATTGCGGTTGACAACATTTCCTCCAGGAAGTACTTCTCTTCCTCTGTCCGACCACTCCTCCCATTCCAACCCAAAGCAGCTGTCCTCCAACTTGTTCTCATAAAACTCTGACGTAACCCTGCCATCCCTCTAACACCTCTCTCTCACCTCTTTTCCTCAGGAAAGGCCCAAGGGTGGGGGCTGTTATTACCCATCTCTGTTTCCGGGGCCAGGCAAGGGAAGGGTTGACTATTTGATAACTACAGCAAAAAATCTTGCCCAAGATGAGAGACAACCAGACCATTGGTTTTCAGCTAATATTAGGAGGAAACTTCCTGAATACCTCTGCATTATATTCCCTCAATTTTGATTCAACTACTCAATAAAAGACCCAGCATGCATGTATGTGCTAAGTCACTCCTGTTGTGTCCAACTCTGTGCGACCATAGGGACTGTAATCCACCAGGCCCCTCTGTCCATGGGATTCTCCAGGCAAGAATACTGGAGTGGGTTGTCTTGCCTTCCTCCAGGGGATCTTCCTGACCCAGGGGTTGAACCCGAGTCTCTTATGTCTCCTGCATTGGCAGGCTGGTTCTTTACCACTAGTGCCAGCTGGGAAGCCCAAGAGACCCAGAATGTATTTTCATTTTCCTGTTGTTCTCAGCCTGTAAAGGAATGGAAATGCTCAAATAAGAAGTCTTAGGAGGAGGAATGGAAATGCTCAAGTAACAAGTCTTAGGTTGATGCGCCCCTTCAACTGTATCACCCNTTCCTGTTGTTCTCAGCCTGTAAAGGAATGGAAATGCTCAAATAAGAAGTCTTAGGAGGAGGAATGGAAATGCTCAAGTAACAAGTCTTAGGTTGATGAGCCCCTTCAACTGTATCACCCTTGTATCGCTAACCATTCTGTACACGTCCCAGCACTTACTGCCAAAGGGCCCAATTGGTCAACACCAGTGTGGCCAGTTACCCAGATAAACTCATCATTAAACCCAGGAGTAGCAGTAGCTAATTGATAGTGGTTCCTAGTGTTGTTACAGAAAGGGAGACCCCTTCCAGGGCCTGATAGTGAGCTCCTGTCTAACACTCAGTAAAGAATTGTCTAAGGAGACATATGTGCTGACAAAGCAAGAGACTTTATTGGGAAGGGGCGCCCAGGCGGAGAGCAGGAGTGTAAGGGAACCCTGGAGAACTGCTCTGCCACATGGCTGGCAGTCTTGGGCTTTATGGTGATGGCATTAGTTTCTAGCCAATGGATTGTCCTTAGCCAATCATTCTGACTCAGGGTCCTTCCTGGTGGCGCACGCATTGCTCAGCCAAGAAGGATGCCAGTGAGAAGGATTCTCCGAGGTGGTAGGACACGTGATATCTCCTTTTGACCTTTCTCAAAGTCTTCCAGTTGGTGGTGGCTTGCTCCGTGTTCCTTTCCAGACCCCAGTAAGTAGCTGCAAAATAGCTCACGCAAATTGTTACTATGGTGGCTGGTCAGGGTGGGCGGTTACAGTCAGTGTGCTTCTCCTAACAATATTGTGCTCACTGTGTGTGAAGCAAGACACGTGTGTCTGAGAGTTTGTAAAACAGCAACAGCAGGGCTTGTTTTCCTCACATATTACTTTGGACTTTCCCTTCCTGACCCCCACACCCCCAGCCCTTCTCAGATAGCCCAGTGCTCTCTATTCGCCTTCAATCTGGAACATTCCTCAGGCTGTCTGACTTTTATGGCCTTGATGATTATGAAGGCTGTGGGCCAACCATCTAGCAGATTCCCTCAAACGCTGGAGTTTGTCCAGTGTTTTCTCATGATGAGGCCATGTCATGCATTTTTTGTACCAGGATGTCACAGAGTCTGTGTTCATTTCAGCCCATGGGTGGCACATGATGCCTGTGTGTCCTAGTACTGAGGGTATTAATTTTAATCATTTGACTGAGATTTTTTCTGCCGTGTTTCCTCATTAGGTTTTTCCCCCTTTGGTGACAGTAAATACTTAGCAGGGAGACATTCTGAGACTGCATAAAATTACCTTCTTCATCTCAGTTTTACTCACTAATTGTAGCAATTATTGATATTTCTGTGTCTTGCCTGAATTATTTGTATAGTTGTTGCCAAGTGGAGATTTTCTCAAACCTTCATTCTTCCTTCGTTTATCCGTGGGCTTTCTGCTGCAAGGAAAAAATGTTATGTTTCTCCCATTAATTTGTTCATTTACTTATTTATGTATTGCAGATTCGTGGATTCATGTTCTATTCAATGGGTTACAGTCAGTTGCCATCATTTTTTGCTTGTTTGTTTGTTTTCATGCTCAGATTACCCTGGATTTGGCCAGTGGGGCCATCACCCTGTCTTCTCTGACCTTTGGCATGTCCCCTTTATTCCTTGAGTATTTTCTTGCTTTCTTGACACATCAAGATGTTCCAGATCCATCTTATTTCTTCTCTGCTATAGTCCTGAAATAAGCCATTTCCCTGAAGAATCTGATTCCTTTTAGTGGAGAATGGTGTTTGGAGACCAGGATCTGGGTGTTAAGCATGCTTACTGATTGTGACCAAAGTGTAGGGGCTTCCAGGCCCTTCTGTGGACAGCCTTAAAGGGGAAGCAGACACACACACTTGAACTTATTTCTGAATCTTCTAGACCTATTGACACACTCAGAAATCTATGAGTTCACACACACAGCTTCAGTTACAGTCCAGCATCACACGATTTATTCTCTGGCTGCCTCTCTCCAGGTTTGTATCTCTCCTCTCCAATGGTAAGGAACTTAGCTCCATGCATCTTCAGCCCCCTTGGGTCTCCCTTCCACACTCAGGCTGACTGCTGTCCACATGAGCATCTATGTGTTGGCTTTTAACAAGGGAAAGAAGGATGGGGGAAGAACGGAGGGAAGGAACAGAGGAAGGGAGGGAGGGAGGGAGGAGGGACAGAGGATTATAATCGTCTATTTCTTTTTCCCTTCCAGTTCTCTCAGTTTTTATATATGTAGTTTAACACTCTGATATTAGGTCCATAAATGTACAAGGTTGATTAACTGACCCCTTTTTAAGCTTCCCTGGTGACTCAGATAGTAAAGAATCCTCTTCCAATGCAGGAGACCTGGGTTGGGAAGATTCCCCTGGAGGAGGGCATGGCAACCCACTCCAGTATTCTTGCCTGGAGAATCCCATGGACAGAGGCACNAGTCGCCCCCTAACAGGAACTGTCACACGGGGGTTATGACCTCAGGCTCTAGGTCAGACCCCTGGGTTCAAATTTGGGCCCCTGTGATTTAAGGCAAGTCGTGCCTCAGTTTCCTCCTCTGTAAGACGAGGTTATGCTTCTCATCTCCTAGAGGACTGGACATGCTAACACACACGTGTAAGAGCACAGTGCTGGCAGCAGCCCAGCTCCCAGGCCCCCTTAGCACCCCTCTGCTGATGTGCAGATGTGGCAATCCCATTTTCTGTGTCTCTTTCCCTCACAAGACCAGGAATTCCTGTTCTCTGCTGTGCTGAAAGCTGTATGCCCACACGGAATAGGAGACAGGTCAGAGGGCACGGGCTCGACAGGCTGTTGTTGGTGGTTGCACTCAGACTGTGTCGACTGAAAGAAAATGCACAGCCTGAAAGCTGAGAGTTGTTTTATCTGGCGGACCAAACTGAGGACATGAGCCTGGGACACAGCATCTCTGAGGTCAGCGGGGAGCCAGGATATACAGGAGTTTTTGCAACAAAGACCAGGTAGTTAAAACATTAACTGTTAATTAAAGAAACCCAGACACGGCAGGTTAAGGAATTTGGCGCCCCCGTGCCCACAGCATAAATAGCTTGACTGTGTATCTTCTGGCGGGCCCCTTCTCCCCAGCCCCCAAGAATCACTTCCAAAAGTGAACCACCAGGGGGCAGGCTCTTACCCCTGGGGAAGCCTGGTGATGAACTGCACAAGGGGTTCCAGGTCCACAGAGATGGAAAAAGCACCCCTGAAACCATTAGTTGCAGAACACTGTGCCTGGGGGACAGAGGAGAAGCATACCCAGGCTGTTAGGGGCAGCCGTAGATGTGAGAAAGTCTGAACTGGGTCTTGAATGCCAGCAGAAATCAACAAGCCAGGGGAGGAAGTGGGGGTGGGAGAGCCAGGCACAGAGAGGAGGGGCAGAGCAGGTTCAAAGGCCAGGAAGTCAGAGTAGGGCTGGGGTGAGGCTGGGGGTGAAGGCAGGGCTGGCCACACGTGGCTGTGCAGAGAGCCGGGCCATGGCCCTAGAGGGATGACGGACCAGCCAAGGCCTGAGCAGGGAAGACTGTGCAGGAGGCCCCAGAACCTCACCGTGCGGAGCGTGGCCTGGGCCCGGCTGCAGCAGTGTCACCTGGGAGCCTGCAGGCAACCAGACTCTCAGGCCCTGCCCCTTTACGAAGAGCCCGGGAGTTTCACTTTAAAATTTGTGAAGTCCCATCCCAGGAGGCTCTTGGTGGGGTGGGGAGGGTGGG